>VSMD01018100.1:0-13762 GCA_008750895.1 Mirza zaza
ATTTTTATATTTTTATTCATATGGGATATTGGTATGTAGTTTTCTTTTTTTGTTGTGTTCTTTCCTGGCTTTGATATCAAGGTGATGCTGAGTTCATAGAATGAGTTGAGTCAGATTCCCTCCTTCTCAGTGTTATGGAACAATTTCTGCAGTATGAATATCAACTCATCTTTGTAGATCTGAAAAAATACAGCTGTGACTCCATCTGGTCAAGGGCTTTTTTTGTTAGAAGATTTTTTTTTTATTGCTGCTTCAATTTCACTGCACATTATTGTTTTTTTTTCAGCAGTTCTATTTATTCCTGATTGAGTCTTGGGAGGTTGTATGTTTCTAGGAATTTGTCCATTTCGTCTACACTTTTGAGTGTATGTGCATTGAAATTTTCATAGTATACATATGTATACTATGGTGATATTACATAGGTGATATACATACATAGGTGATACATACATAGGTGATATTTTGTATTCTGTGGTATCAGTTGTAATATCTCCTTTTTCATTTATGATTGAGCTTGCTTGGGGCCTTTCTCTTCTGTTCCTGGTCAAACTAGCAGGAGGTCTATGATTTTTTTAAATTTTTTCAAATAACCAACTTTTTGTTTCATTGTTCTTTCGTATTATTTTCCTTTTTTCAATTTCATTTAGTTCTGCTCTGACCTTAGTTATTTCTCTTCTTCTGCTGGGTTTGGGATTGGTTTGGTCTTCATTTTCTACTTCCTTGAGACATGTCATTAGATTGTAAATTTGTGATTTTTCTGTCTTTTTGATGTAGGCATTTAAGTGCATGAATTTTCCCCTTAGTACTGCTTTTGCTGAATCCATAGATTTTGATAGCTTATGTTCTATTTTCATTCAGTTAGAGGAATCTTTTGATTTCCATCTTAATTTCATTGTTGATCCAATAATCATTCAGCATTAGGCTGTTTAATTTCCATGACTTTGTGTAGAACTGAGTGTTTCTCTTGGGGATGATATCTAGCTTTATTCAGTTCTGTCACTGGAGTGTTGAAGTCTCTAGAAATTATGATGATACTTTTTATCTTTTTGCTTAGATCTAGTAGGGTTTGTTTTATGAATCTCAGTGCTCCTGTGTTAGGTGCATAATTATTTAGAATTGTTATATCTTCTTATTGAATTGCTTCCTTTACCATTATATAATGACTGTCTTTATTTTTATTTACCATTACTGATTTAAAATCAATATTATCTAATATGAGGATGGCTATACCTGCTTTCTTTTGACATCCATTTGCATGGAATATCTTTTTCCATCCCTTTATGTTGAGTCTGTATGAATCCTTGTGGGTAGATGTGTTTCCTGAAGAAACAGGTACTTGGTTTGTATTTTTTTAATCCATTCAGCCAGCCTATGTCTCTTATGTTGGGAATCCAAACCATTCATGTTGACTGATAGAATTGATATGCAGGATGTTCTTTTTATCCTGTTGGGTAGTACCTTATTGATATGGTAGAACAAAAACCGATCAGCAGCATGAATTAATCTTCAACTTAACAGAACAACTTCATGCAATACTTCAAAAAGTAAAATATATATTATTCAATCACTTTGGATGAATCAATGGATACTACTGACTCAGCACAGGTTTTATACATCATTTGGGTCATAATAGAAGATTTTCCTTGGTACAAAGAGTTACTTGTTTTAAGCACTTTTACAAACAGAACACAGGGAATAGATATCTTCAACAACTTTCAAGATAAATGTAATGAAGTTGGAATGAATTTGGTAAATTTCGTGAGCATCAATGTGCACCTTCATGACAGGAAAACCTGAAGTGTTTATTGCACAGATAAAAAAACTATTAATGGATGCAGATGCTCTCCTTTCTTTTCATTGTATTTTGCGTCAGCAAAATCTCTTTGCTAAAGCTACTATGTTAAGTGACACTTTGCAACAAATTATGAGTATTTTTAACTATATTCATGCAAATGCAGCACAGTATTGTCAATTGTGTAGCATGCTGAAGTTGAATGATGATGTATTCAGTGTGGATTTGCCGTAACATTCTAAAGTGCATTGGCTATCACAGGGATGAGTATTAGCCAAAATTTCACCTCTGGGGAACAGACAGTTAAATTGTACGAAGAACACAATAAGGAATGTGAATTATTGAAAGAAGCTTTCTGTAGGAATGCAGCATTTCTATGGGATAGCATGTCAAATTAAAAAAACTTGAATATTTTTTTGCAAGGTAAAACTAAGTCTATATATTATATGTGGCAAAAAGTCCAACCACTTTGAAAAAAGTTATCTTTTTCCAAACACTTCTTCTTCAAAAGGAAATTTTGATGAAAATTTTCCCTAGTTAGCAAGGGTCATTGATGGGCAAGATGATATGTGCAAATCATTGAAGAATACTCAGCTGTTACAGACCTATTAATTGGAGAATACAATGGAAGGTTCACTGAGTTTGAGAATCATGACATCACACTCAAATTAGTATTTAAGCCTCACCTAGTTGATATCACCAAGGCACCTAAAAAACTACAGATAGAATTGATTGAGCTTTCAGTAGATGACATTTTAAAGTCATTGTTTGCTGCTAAGAAAGGTCCAACTGAAATATGGAAAAGTGCAGTAGAATACCAACACCTTTGGCAACACGCCCCCAAAATGCTTTCTTGCTTTTCAACCACTTATTGCTGTGAATCTACATTCTCCTACCTAACCAAAATCAAGATGTCCTTAAGGTCACAAATGACTGATCTAGAGGATCAACTGAAATGGTTGACCTCCATGCTGCAATGAAATATTCAGATACTCTCCAACAAAAAGCAGACAAAACAAAGTCATTAAAAGTTTAGTTAACTTCAAAATTAACAAATAGTTTTCATTTTTTGAAATTATTAAGTGAATAGTAGTTAGATTTTTACAAAATAATGTACATCTTTAAGTCTATATAATTGAAGTTTCTTTACTGTGGCCATATTTGATTACAGTTAAATTAATGCTACCTTCCAACATGAAAAGGTTCCCCACCCATGGCTCATTAAGAAGGAAGCAAGGATCTCACATTCTTGTCCACCTTGCTTTGCCCATCCCTAGCACCGTCACCATTCTCACGTTAGCAAGAAAGCATTGTGAGAAATTACCAAGCATCATCTCTATGTATGAAAGATCTTTCCAGTTCACTAAGTACATGTGATTCTAAACATGATGCATAATTGAATTTGGCTTGAGTTTTATTAACAGTACAAGAGGTATTTATTATCAAAACTACTTCACACCATAATTATAAGAATGAAGAGACCAGGTGTGATGGCTTACACCTGTAATGCTGGAATTTTGGGAGGCTAAAGTGGGAGGATCATTTGAGGCCAGGAATTCAAGATCAGCCTGAGCAACATAACAAGACCTCGTCTCTATGAAAAATAAGACAAAACAAAAAAACTTAGCCCAGTATGGTGGTGTGTATACCTCTGGTCCCAACTAACTCAAAGCCTGAGCCAGGAGGATCGCTTAAGCCCAGGAACTTGAGGTTATAGTGAGCTATGATGACTCCACTGCATTCTAGCCTAGCCCAGATGACAGAGTAAGAGTCTCAAGAAAAAGTACACACACACACACAAAGAATGAAATAGAAAATACGTGTAAAGTGCTTAGTATAGTGCCTGACATACAATAACTGCTCAGATCTTACTGTTTCTGCAAAGCCTCCCTGACCAGCCCAAGATACAATGAGTATTCTTGCTCTGTCCATTCATAGAATGTTTGCTGTGTCATTTAGAATAAACTGCCTTGCTTTGCTTTTGTTCGACTCTCCTTTGTTTGACTCTTTCTGGTGGAGAAAGATCCAAGGTGTGGGGTCACCTGGGAATGATTTCCAGTAAAAATTAGCTCTGCGGCAATCTTAAAGGGAGGAAAGGGAATGGTGAAGTGATACTGAAAGCAAACATTGACTAATTGATAACTTTGCTAAAGACTAATCTTGAACCCCATTGGTTATAGCCATTGGTGTACCCCCTAAAATCTGTGTGTTTTTTAATCCCTCTCAGCATAATGCACTTTGGACCAACTGAATGAAAATGAAAGGCCTGATATGAAATATATACTTTTTTATCTATTATATTATTATTATTATTTACTGGTAAAAATATATTTCAAGAGTGATCTGGAATGCAGACTTTCAGAGTCTTGGCTTGAAAAAATTATTAACTATCCATCCTTTTACAGGGTGCCCAGAGAAGGAACGTAAGTCTTAGTTACTTTTAGTACTAGCATAGCAGTCTAATGGCACTTTTATACTGATAAACAGCGATTTAATTTTAAATTTCTTATGTCTTTTCATGTTGCTTTTGCATTGCTATCACATTAAAACTCCAATTCTTTGAATAGAATAGTTTTGCAATCACTCAGTTCTAGTCTTTTTAGGCTGCTATAAGAGAATGCTATGGACTGGGTGGCTTATAAACGAGAAAAAATTTTCTTCTCACAGTTTTGGCTGCTGGGAGCCCAAGATCAAAGTGCCAGCAGATTTGGTGTCTGAGGGCCACTTCCTGGCTCATAGATGTTGTCTTCTTGTGTCCTCACATGTCAGAAGGGACAAGAAATCTCTCTGGAGTTCCTTTCATAAGGGCACCACTAATCCCATTCAGGAGGGCTCCAACCTTATGACCTAATTATTACCCAAAGGCTTCACCTCCAAATGCCATCACCAAGTAAATTAGTTTTCAAGATATGAATTTTGGGGGGCACAAACTTTTTTAAATTTTTTTTAGAGACAGAGTCTCGCTTTGTTGCCCAGGCTAGAGTGAGTGCCATGGCATCAGCCTAGCTCACAGCAACCTCAAACTCCTGGGCTCAAGCAATCCTTCTGCCCCGGTCTCACGAGTAGCTGGGACTACAGGGATGCGCCACCATGCCCGGCTAATTTTTCTATATATATATTAGTTGGCTAATTAATTTATTTCTACTTATAGTAGAGACGGCGTCTTGCTCTTGCTCAGGCTGGTTTCGAACTCCCAACCTCGAGCAATCCACCCGCCTCGGCCTCCCAGAGTGCTAGGATTACAGGCGTGAGCCACCGGCACCCGGCCCAAATTTTCATTCTATAGCACACTCCATTAGAGGTTCTGAAATGAAAAATAATAGTTATTATTCATTAACCTAAAAGTAAACATAGCAAAAATTTATTTTACTTCTGTGACAAATCTGGTTCACTGAAATTTCCCTTAAAATATTAGTGATGCAGCAAAATTAATCAAACAATTATAACAAACACACATATGTACACATACAGATACACACAAAGTCCGAGATATCACAGAAATTAATGGACAGTTAGTCTAGATAAAATTTCCATGGTCTTTGTGGCTGGATTGAAATGAACATGGCCAAAAGGACTGAAATGGACATGTTAGTGCTGTCTAGCTGTCTTAACAGATGGAAGTACAATTAGTTAGCATTAAGAAAAAAGATTCAAAACAAAATAATAAGGAACTGGAATTTCAACTAAGTTGGCAACAGAAATAGGATTTTGTAAAAATCAATTTAGCATTAATTAAGGAGGGTGAATCCCTTGGTTTTAAATAGATGACTGTTTATTCTTAAATTCCCTCCTATTTCAATTCCTAGCCCTCAGCCTACCCATAAATGAAACCAACTCTAAAGGATCTGGAAAAAATAGTGTTTTAATAAAGATACTTTAAATGATAATAGGAGGTAAATATATCCTGAAAGTGAAAACCAAAGTGCGGAGGGGGAAATCTGATTTTACAGAACTGCATTGTAACATAAAACCAGATTTGTATACTTATAAATATAAGTTGTGTGCATTATTCCTCTGCCAGGAAACTACATTAGACACATGTGTATAAAATATATTTCCAATTTAACCAGTCTGGAATGACCACATTCATTTTCTAGTTCACTGCAAGGGTAAGTAACATAATAAGCACAATGTATTCTCCAAATTTAATAATTTAACATGCTTGCTTAGTTAACTTACTATTACCAATGTAACATCTTGGGCTTTGTTTCTTTCAACGTAAAATGCCAAGCATGTTAAAGATGCTTGAAAATTTAGAATTAAAAGTTTATCTTCTTCAAATTAACTTTGTAAAAACAGGATCATTTTTGTATTTTTTACTTCTTTTTATTTTTCCCATAAAATAGTTTTCATTTAAAAGAGAATCTTATATTTGATAGTTAATCATAAACATACAAACTTCTCTGAAAAATCCAAATGCTCTTCTAAATGAAATAAAATCAAACTAAGCAAAGATCTAAAAAATAATTTGGTTAAGATGTTTATATAGAGAGAAAATCAACTTTAAAAGGAGCATACATGCATTATAATTAGAAAATAGGCTATGGTTGATGGAACACAGACACTATGGAGTTACTTTTTTATTGTGTATTTTTTAAATGCAGGAAATATATTCCACAGAGATGTACTATGTCATTTCCAGAGGGGCTCTTTTGGGCTACAGCTGAAAAACCAATATTCAAATGCATGAAATATGCAATACAACATGAAAAACCAAATTAGTTGAAAACAGGTGTAATTTTTCCCTCCAAATTCTCATTCTCAATTTTTATCATTATATCAGAACTCCATACAAAGAAGTGAAACCCATACATACTGAAACCCATGTGTGAGGACAAAAATGGATATCACATAATGTTTTCTCCAAATTTACTTACACTTCATAGATTTCCAGACTTGTTCTTTCTGAATAGAAAAGTCATATTCTCATAACTTCAATTTTCACTACATTCACATCTTCGCTCAAATGTCATTTTGTCCCTGAGACCTTCCTAGGTACTATTTAAAACTGCACTGATGTATACAATGGCATGATTACCCTGTGCCCAGGTTTTTCTCTCCCTCTTTTTTGTATTACTTTTCTCTATTGTATGTACTATTTATTTTGCCAATTTACTTTTTAATTGACTCTACCTTTAGTTACAGTTAGTATTATAATTCATTTGTTCAAAAATTTAAGGTTCATTAGGAATTTACATTAAGTTTCTTGTGATTTGAGTCAGAAAAACCTTGACAATTTCTTCTGTTAGAAATAGAAAAACTTCCTTCCTCAACACATTTATCTTCCTATCAGTCATAGTACTTCTTCTCCCTCCTTTTGTAATCCCTTTTCTCAAAATTTTCTGGAGCCAAAGCTAGAAGACTCTGGCTCTAGTTTTATATATAACACAAAGGACGCAGATCATGACTTCCTAAAATGTAAAATTATTTGTATGTGCTCAGAAGAACAAGTGGATTGCAGTCCTTTTTGGAGTATTCTTTTTTGAGGAACATGCGTCTTTAAGCTGTGATGGCCACATTCTTATGAAAGAGAATTTTATAATAGACTATAATATGTAGAACTTTCATCCCACTACTTCTTAATTTGAAAGTAAATTATTATGTAGTAATTAATCTAACTTTAATTCTAAAAATTATAGGGATAGCGATGACACTATCTTGAACTGGAGACATGGGAAAGTGATTATTATTTCCGAAGACTCCACAAAGCCTTTATTTATGGTTTGCTAATCTAAGGAGACCAGGTGTCTTTTTCTGAGTGAAAGAGTCCCAGAAGGACAGCTATCCCAGGAAGGATGTTGCAAAATTGCTGCATAGTTCTTGTATATGTGTATAGACCAATTACAACATGTAGATAGAGTTAACACATTTGCCATATCTAAGCTGTATGAACTTTCTGTAATGTAGGTGTTTAAATAAAGCTAATGTAATGGTCTATAAACCTTCATAGATTTTGTGTAGTATTAGATCCGAAACTTTGATCTATGACAGCCCTTTTCAATGGCAATGATATTTAGCCCTTTCAGTACGGAGAAAAATAGCAAGAGTTGTGATTAACAAAGGAACAATTTCAAGTGAATTTGAGGTTTACTAGTAATAGCATCCATTCATAATTGAAAAGCTGTGCCACTTCTCTGTATGCAATGCTATTTGTTTAGACTTCTGTTAGTGTTTTGTATGTACTTGATTTGTGGCCATAACCTTTCACCCCAGTGATTGCTGCTCAGAGTTTGGGGACCACTTATCCTCCAGTTTGAAACTCCAGGGAAATTCAACTGCCAGGCCAGTTTTTCTGCAAGTGAAAGATTTTTAAGGACATTTTGAACTAAGTGATAGCCTCAGGGCTTATTCTGGGTCAGAAGTGAGCAGCATCAAATTCTTCAGTGAATTTGAACCCCTGGCTGGAGGGAATCATAAATATATTGAGTATTTTACAAACTTCATACTACCAACCACATGGTGATGTGAAGATTAATTGAGTTCCTAAATTCAAAGCTCTTAAAACTATACCTGGAAAAATTGAAATTGCTCATTAAATGTTACCTAGTATCACTTTTTCAATGTCTTTTTTATTATAGAGACAGGTCTTGTTCTGTTGCCCAGGCTGGTCTCAAACTCCTGGGCTCAAATGATCTTCCTACCTCAGCCTCTCAAGTAGCAGGACTATAGGCACTGGCCCACACTGGCCTTATCATTACATTAATATCAGCCATTGTTTCAAAGATTTAAGGGACAATAGAACTTGTATACCTTGTACTATGTGAAGATTGTAAAGGCTACCTATATCTTGGGAATCTGAAAACTTCCTCCTGCTTTTACACTGGAATAGGTGCAGGGGATACTAGAGTGAGTGAAACAGTCTCTGCTCCCAAAAGTGTTTTCTGTTTCTGCTCTGCAGGACATAGATGTGTAACAATTATATACAAAATATATTGAAATATATTGAATTGCATGATAAGTGCTCTGAAGGAGAATTTTGAGGAACTACTAAATTGTATTACAGGAGATCTGGCTAAGATTGGAAGATTAAGGAAGACTTTTTGGGTGGGTGACATTTGAGATCTAAACATTTGAGATTTAAAACTTGAGTGCAGATGCACAGATGAGTAGAGATGGGAGAAACATTCCCAGTGGGGAAAATGCTTTCTGCAAAGGCTCTGGAGCTGCAGGAGAAAACGAGAGGCTCATGTAGCAAGACCATAATGACCGCAAATAGGTTGGGGCCAGGCAGGCAAGATCAGGTCATGGATCTTGGATTTTGTCTTATAGAGGATAGAAAGGTATTAAAGAATTTTAGCAAGAACTATAAAGTACTGGCTTAATCATAGCACTTTGTCATCTGTATTGTCCACTAAGGGAGGTTAAAAGCAGGACTACTAACCTTGACACTGAACGGTGGACTCATTTAAACATTTTGGGGACCATTAGTGTAAATAATCTGTGCAGGGCTGAACACTATAAAGCAGGTTTTATTTGAAGACAGTAATTTACAAAACATTAACTCAGTTTAAGTGTGGCAAATTTAATAAAGCTATTTACATGTCATTTTCTGGGTAGACACATGTTAATGGTTAAACCCAATTGCTGGGTTTCAAATCCTATTTCTGCCAGTTACTCACTGGGTGAACTCGGGTGAGGTATTTTCTGTGTATCAGTATCCTCATCTGTAAAATGAGGGTAAAAATATCCGTTTAATAATTAAATAAGTTAATACATGCAAAGTAACTTGAAGAATTCCTGGCACATTGTAAGCTCTTAAAATGTTGAGATGCGAAATTGTATTTTATCAAAAATCTGGATATCAGTACCTGTTAGATTCTGTCAAAGCATAAATAAGGATAAATAATTTTTAACTCATAGTAGATTTGTAAGGCTAAAATGAGACAATCTATATAAAGTTTCTGGCATGGGCAATAGCTCATAATAAACACTCAATAAATGTAAGAGCTTCAGGAAATTACAGAGGAGCTGATCTAAGGATGAGTCTAGACTCTCCAGGTGGTGAAGAAATGAAGACAGAGTCCAGTGTCCATCTGAACCATTCTAGAAGTTTATGTCTTTGGAAATTTTCTTTCTGTAGTTATTTTAAGAATGTTAATAAATATAGTTCTGGATTATGCAACAGACAGAACACATGATTAGTATACCAGAAAAGCAGAGACATCCAAGAGGTGAGGATATTTTTCTGGAAGGAGATGGATATTAAAAGAATTTTTAAAAAGGACTCAAGTAGTATGAGAAAATAACTTTGCTAGTCTTACCCTTATTTTACAAATATGTATATCTGTGCTTATATCTCTCCATACAGATATTTTATCTTGAATTATGTATTCAAAACACCATAATTTTCTCAGTGTCTAAGGTGTCTAAAGATATGAATCTGATTCTGGAGACATGGTACAGGCAGACAGAGCACTGGCATTTGACCAAGATGTTTAATTGGCTCCAGTGGAAAATATGCCACTTTGTGTGTGTGTGTGTGTGTGTGTGTGTGGAGGATGATTCATTGTCACAAGGAATTTGTGAGTAGGCTCTCTAGGCACATCTTACAAACTGTATGTCTTCTGGCCACATTCATTTATTCATTAATGTGTTAAATATGTATTCAATACCTATAGTTATCAGTTGAGGCCCAGGAAGGAAAGCAGAAATCATACTAGCTGACAGAAGATTTTGTAGAGAGATTGATTAAACAGGTATTCAAATACTGAAACTGTAAAAAGAAAACAAAGATGTAACAACATAAGGACAGTAACTGCCTGAAGCAGATTCCACCTTGGGGCTCGGAGATCAAAGGGAAGAGGCTTGGGTTGTTAAAAGCTAGAACACCAAGATTTCTGAGCCAAGGGCATTGCTCCATAGGGATAAAAGCTTCCCGAGGGGCAGGACTCCAGGGTGGAACTCAGACCTGAATGGAGGGGTTGCTGCCTGACAGTTGTGAGTATCTCTGAATGGGTTCTATGAAGCTGGTTGTGGGAATGTGGAAAAAAGCTGGAAACCAGAATCAATTGCTGCTGCCAGAACAGCAGGAAAAAAGGAAGAAGCAAGTCTGTTCTCCATCTTTCTGCCTTCCAATATCTTTCAGTGCTCCCGGTTGGCAAAACCTAACAGGAATCTAGCTGGCAGTGGAGAAATGGGGCTTGCCAAGTTCTATCCTCCTGGGGTAGAATTTAGAAGGGTAGATTTGGAGCTGAGAGCAAAGAGCTTAATATCCAGCAGAACTGCTATGTGCCACAAGTCATGCTAAACACAGCTGTGAGCAAAACAAAGTCTCTGCTTTCAAAGAGCTTATATTCTAGAAACAATGATAAAGTAAAAGAACAAATAAATAATATTATTCCGGATACTCACAGATTGTGGAAAAAATAAAACTGAGAGAGAGAGAGAGAGACAGACAGACAGAGAGAGAGAGAAAGAGAAGTAGTAAGGGAGAAGTAGGGGGGAAAGGCTTATTGGAAAGGTGGTCTGAGGAAAGAACACCTGAATGAGTTCATAGAGATGAGCAGAACCTCTGTGAAGATCTGATGTAATCGCATTCTGGGCAGAGAGAACAGCAAATGTTAAGAAAGGATCTTGGCATGAGGAGAGGAGTTTAGAAATGTAGGAATAAGACAGATTGTGCAGGCCATGAAGTTATGTTTTATTTTATTCCAGGTGAAATGGGAAGACATTGGAGAATTTTCAGCAATCTGATTTGTGTATCAAGAAAATCATTCTGCCTGTTCTGTTGAGAATGGACGGTAGATGAGTAAGACGAATCATAAATGATCACAGATGTGTGTCTTTTGGCTTCCACTGAGTTAAAAAATGAAACAGTAATTAAAAGTTGTTAAATTTCTAATACAAATCAAATTTCTGGCTTCTGTCAAAAATATCTGAAGATCTGGCATTACTGGGCTCACAACATGGCAACCATCTGTTGGTGCTAAATGGCCACCGCCTTTCTGGAAGGGACATGTGAGCTTTAATTCGCCACTTCCCACTAGCTCTCATTTATTCCAACAAATCTATTTTCTTCATTAATATTGTAGCCTGAACCCTACATGCGTTTGAGTTTGTGACCTCTGAAGTTTCTTTCTTGCATTCAGCTGAATGCCTTCCATCATCTCCGTATTTATAGTGATTTATTTTTTTTTTCATCCCTCAGGTTCTCATAATGAGATCAAACATAACTCTTGAGTACTGATGTGACAAGGGCCAAGCTTTCCCAGACAATGGAGAGGAGAAGCACAAGGACAAATCTGACGAGTTCTTTTTGATTTCATCCATTCACAGCCAACCTTGGTGCCTCCTGCTCCACACCAAAGAGTAGACCCTTTCCCAGTCACAATTCCAAACAGCCAGTAAGAGCTTGGCATGTTCTTTCTGTCTTCTCTGTTTATGTGTGTATTTCTTCTATCATTTCTCCACATGGGTCTTAGGGGAAAGAGAATTCATACTAGATTGGGAACTAGTAACAGACCCTTATGATAAAGTTTTCCAAACATAACAGTCCACATCTCATAGAGATGTTTTAAAATATGAGCAAAGGGAATGTATTACTTGGAGTTCTCCAGAGAAATAGAACCAATCGAGATAGATAGATAGATAGATAGATAGATAGATAGATAGATAGATTTAAAATATTCATCTGGGGAAGTGGCTCACATAGTTAAGGAGGTCAAGAAGTCCCAAGTTCTTCCACCGGGAAGCTGGAGAGCCAGGAAAGTTGGTCACATAATTTTGCCTGCCCAAAGGCCTGAGAATAGGAGAAATGGGATGGAGCTAGGACAGTGCGAGCCTAAGTTTAAGTCTGAGTCCCAAAGCCTAAGACCAGGAGCTCTGATGTCTGAAAGCAGAAGAAAATGGGTGTATTAGCTCAAACAGAGAGAGTGCATTCACTCTTTTTCCGCTTTTTTGGTTCTATTTGAGCCCTCAAGGGATGGCATCATGCCCACCCACATTGGTGAGAATGGATCTTCTTTACTTAGCCTGTTAATTCAAATGCTAATGTCTTCCAGAAACATCCTCACAGGCACACTCAGAAATATTTTTTTTTTACCAGCTATCTGGGCATTCCTTAGCCCAGTTAAATTAACACATAAAATTAATCACCATAGAGAATAACCTTTTCTTTTCATTCATAAAGAATTTTTTTAGGAGCTTGTCCTTTGGGGGCCTATCGGGTATTTTACAGCACACCGATTTTTCACACTGGAATGATGAAGGACAATATAGTTCAATAAAAAAATTCATGACAATGTAATTATTTAAAATTTGTCTTAAATAAACTCTATGCTAACATTACTATCTGTGGAATTTGTCATGATGATTAACAACATGTACGACACATATATAATTAAATAGTTGTGTATATGAAAAGAAGAATATAGCAGGTAAATAAATCACATTGCAATTCCATCTCTTAATTTTTCAGTAATTCTTTTCATTTATTTTCAGAGAATCTGTGAAAATTAATAGTCTTTTTTTCCCCAAATACTTTTTTCCTAATAGAGTATAGAGAGGAAATTTATTTTTAAGCATTTTGTATAGACTTAGTATTTGATTCATTATTCAGTCCCATTCCATCATTAAGTAGTTAGCATTCCAAAAAGAATAAATCATGTGAGGGATTTATTATGAACAGTATGATTATCATCTGTTTATTTATAAATCAAGGACTATTATAAATCAAGGATTATAATATGAAAAATCAGAATTAAAGCTGTCCTGTTCCAAAAATAAAAATCTCTAACTATGTGTAATAGAACACTAAAGTCAAATATTGTGGCATTTTTCTAATTCTTTTTCAGTTTGAAAAGGAAAATTAGAAGATGTAAGCTTTTTAGAACAGGAATTACTTCTTATTCACTGCTGTACCTCTAGTGACTAGTAAAATGCCTGACACATCCATGGAAGATATTCAATAAATATTAATTAGATGACAATTAAGTAAGAGTAAGTGCCTCTGAATGTTTTTATAAATTATCG
>VSMD01018101.1:0-25874 GCA_008750895.1 Mirza zaza
TCATGATTTTTTGCAAAACGTGTCTGGTTTCCTAGGAAGCCCTATTGACTGTAGGTGACCCAGGATTAAGCCATACTTCCCAAAGCCACAGATCTAGTCTCTGTGGTCTTGACACAGCTGGACTGACATATAGAGGGAGGAGAGGGTGGCCATGGCGTCACAAGTCAACACAAGGCTTGAAGCACTTCCTGTGTGTCCCAGAGTGGCTTAAGCGAAGTGTCTCTGAGGTCAGTGCTGGCTTTATCAGGACTATTCACCTCGTGTCTATACCACAGCCAGACATTTAATAACAATAACGACTAAGTGTACTGAGTCCACACTGCACACCAGGCACTGAACTGGGGACACTTCACACAGGCTGCTTCATTTAGCTCTACAATTACACTGTGAGGTAGATACACTACTGCCCCATTTTTTTAGATAAGAAAACTGAAGCCTGAAGAGATTAATTGACTTGCCCAAAGTCCTACATTGTGTAGCTAAGATTCAAGGCCAGGCAGTCTGGTGCCAAAGCCTGGTCCAAATTCAAACACTACAGCTTTCTTGCAGTTCTCCTCAAGGTCCTCTGACATGCAGTTACCCCTGCTTAAGGCCCCCTCCTCTCAGATCTTCACACTGCTTTTCTTCTACAAGCCTTGGCCCACAGGCACCACCGCAGAAATGCCTTCTGTGACCGTCATATCTGAAATACCCCTCCTCCAAGCATGCTCTTTCACTTACCCTCCTTAACATTTTTTTTATCACTCTTACTTCCAGCTAAATTTGAATACTTCTCTCTCCTGAAACTGTGTTACACATGTGTTCATTCTTTTGCTTCTTGCCTGTCTCCATCACTAGCTCCATGAGGGTGAGGTGTGGATCTTTCTCGTCCTTTCCTGATCTCCAGCACGGGGACTGTGCCCGTATGCTGTGGGTGAGCCAGACACGCTTGCTGGGTGAGTGGGTGACCTGAGGAATCCCCATCGCTTCCTCCCTCAGTCTTCTCCTCTTGGCCACTCCAAGGTGCTTTCTTGCTGGAATTCCTGCCTACCTGAATCTTCAGAGTTTGTGGAAGAGATTGGGGGAGCTTAGTTGGTGTCACCTGTTGCGGTTCCACTTGAATGTGTGAGCACAAAGGTAGCCAAAGGGTGACAGTCACAGCCTCATTACCTAGCTTGATATGTGACCTTGGAAAAAATTCCTTCCACCTCATCAAAATGAAAAGATATTAATCATGAGATAGAAGACGAAGTTAATTAATGAACTTATGAACACATAAAGTTTGGGGTTTAAAAAGCTCTAATAAATAGTGTGAAAAAAAAAACAGTCACGTACGTTTTTCTGAGCTACAGTGGCTATTTTAAGAAGAACTGAGTTTCTGCACAGTGTTGCCTCGAATGAACTCATGAGATAATAACATTATGTCTTGAGTTTTAGCTTATCTTGACTTTATCATACTTTTATGAAGCGTGAGTAGAAGAGAAATCTTCACGCGGCTCTATGTTCTCACGATGTCAAGAATCTGTGATTCTATGCTGTTCAAGCTTGAACCACAATGGAAAAATTCTCTGTTATTAAAAGGAGCTAAAGTAATGATCAGGACCACTCCAGAAACACAGTGGAGGGTCAGTTAAGATTTTTAACGTATCTTGAAGTACAAGATATGGGCAGCAGGATGCTCAGTAAAAGTCTGTATTAATGGCAGTGGAGTGTATATCCTAAGTTTATTTGATGGAAGAGTTTTAATATTAGTTACAGAGAAATGGAAGGCAGAGGTTCTTAACCTCTTTGGGGCCATGAACTCCTTCAGTAGGCTGGTGAATCCTATGGACTCCTCTTTAGAATAATATTTTAAATGCATAAAATGAAGCATATAAGATTACTTGGTACAAAATTTATGTCTCTCCTGAATTCTAGATTCTAGGGCAACCCTACCATTTTATATTAATAGTTAGGGAAACAGAGGACCAGAAAGTAAAATGATGTAGGGCACACACTGTAACCTAAGAATAGAAACATTTTCCTGGCAGAAGAAAATCATGCTGTGATCTAACACAATTAAGGAATGTTGTTCTAAGCCAATCCATATTTAAGAAGGTCTAATAAGGATGGCTTAATCTTACTTTCAATTTTACTTTAGAACAGCAAGTACTTTTTCCTTTATGCTTCTATTTACACAAAGGATTTGCTTATTATCCAAGCAATAAACTCTCTAAATGAAATAACTGAGCAATAATCACATCAGGTTAATAAGTCTTATAATGCAATCAAGGTCTTTTATAAAAAGCTTGCTCCTAATAATGGTCTCCTTTAAACTGCAACCTAGTTTATACAGTTTATACAAATGCCCTAGAAAACAATTTTGAGGATTGAAATGCAGTTACTATCATATTTTTTCTTTAGAAACAAAAAAGGAAGTACAATGTGAATATGAACATAAATGATTGACTTCTTTTTTTTTTTTTGAGACAGAGTCTCGCTTTGTTGCCCAGGCTAGGGTGAGTGCCATGGCGTCAGCCAAGCTCACAGCAACCTCAAACTCCTGGGCTCAAGCAATCCTTCTGCCTCAGCCTCCCGAGTAGCTGGGACTACAGGCATGCACCACCATGCCTGGCTAATTTTTTCTATATATATTAGTTGGCCAATTAATTTCTTTCTATTTATAGTAGAGACGGGGTCTTGCTCAGGCTGGTTTCGAACTCCTGACCTCGAGCAATCTGCCCGCCTCGGACTCCCAGAGTGCTAGGATTACAGGCGTGAGCCACCGCGCCCAGCCCAATGATTGACTCTTAGCAAGAAGAAAAAGGATAATTATTCAGATCTCTCCTACGAACAGTAGGAGACTCCACAGCCCCAAGCTCCAGATGTGAAATGACAGTGATGGGGAGAGGGTGATTTGGGTTTCTGCCTCTGACTTATGCCTCCTAGCCTCATGTGTGAATATCCAGGTCAGTCCTCGGAACTGCAATCTTAAGTTGGACAAACCAAGAGATGGAAGAGTTATCCCCTTGCCCCATACCCAAACCTCCTTCAACAATGAGATTCTCCACATCACTAGCACTGCTTTTGGCCTAAGACGTTCTCAAAAAGACCCTCTTCTCTATGTTGTAGCAATCAGCAGAGGTGTCCAAAAAAAAAAAAAAAAATCCAAAACTACTTTTAGATACTCTGTGTCCAAAATACCCTAATAACTATTTATAATTCAACAAAGAAATGCCCTAAATGCCTCCTACTAGTTGTTTCTGAACACTACTAAATCTCTGGCATGTTTTCTTACAGGCAAAAGCAAAGAGAGATTTAAAAAAATCATGTCCAAGTGATGGATTGTTCTGCAAAAAGCCTCATGATGGTGTCTGGCAGGAACCAGGCGCTTCCTTGGCAGCCTGGTATTTCTAGCTTTCTCAGTCCCTCGCCTGCCCACTAGATAGCTGGACACGAGTAAAGAAGCCCCACTTGGAGATCTTTCCTATGACTGCATCATATTTTTAAGTCATTTTCCCCCTCCCCACTTAGAAATACAAATGTATTTTTAAACAGACTTATGCAGTGCTCACTTTAAAGGACAGAAAGAAAAAATATGAGATATTTCTTCCTCCAAAATGCTTATAATCTAGTAACTATATTCAGGCTAAAAAACTAAAACAAACATACAGAAGCAAGACACTATTGCTAAGGACTAGATGTGTTATCACACTGTAACTTACATTTATGTGGTATTCTATAGCATCCAAAGCACTCTCAGATGCGTTAGCTCATTCAACGTGTGCCTGTACTCTGAGAGACGAGGCAGGTATTGTTACACCCATTTCAGAGATTAAAAACTACTTAGAGAAGAGAAATAACTTCAAGATCACATAGCCAGTAAGAGAGCTGGGATTAGAACCTGGGTTTCCTGATTTTAAATATAGGTTCTTTGTAGCCCAGAATTGAATTACTCTGCCCTAGAAACACACTAGCAGTTCATACAAATAAAGACCTCTTAAAAATGGAGTGAATTCATGGAGGAAATAAAACTTTTCATTAAGCTTCAAAGATAGGAAGAATTCGGATAAAGAGGGAAGTGCTTTGTATTTATTGACTGGGGTGTGGAGTAGTGGGAAATGGAAAAGCCCAGATCAGTAAAGTACTGCCTCATTGCACAATGCAAGGGGTGCCATTCTCTTTGTGGAATCACTGTGTACGTCTACAAGAATGGTGGCTCTGGAGCACAACGCCATAAACTACAAAATAAATAGCATCCCTGGAGTTGTGCATATGCCCTGGAAAGTTGGGTGAGATGATGGAGGGCCTTGAAAATCAGGCAGAGTTATTCCCTCGAAGATACGTGATATAGGAGTGGAAAAAACATGGAATTAGCTTGCAGGTGCCTGAGGCGCTAGACCTAAATCTATGTGACCTCAATCTCTCAGAGCTTCTTATTTCTTTTCTATAAAAAAAAAGTTGGACTAGATAATTTCTAACCTCCCTTATATCTTTGTTTGTTTTTTTTGTTTTTTTTTTTTTTTGAGACAGAGTCTCACTTTATTGCCCAGGCTAGAGTGAGTGCTGTGGCGTCAGCCTAGCTCACAGCAACCTCAAACTCCTGGACTCAAGCAATCCTGCTGCCTCAGCCTCCCAAGTAGCTGGGACTACAGGCATGCGCCACCATGCCCGGCTAATTTTTTCTATATATATTAGTTGGCCAATTAATTTCTTTCTATTTATAGTAGAGATGGGGTCTCGCTCTTGCTCAGGCTGGTCTCGTACTCCTGAGCTCAAACGATCCGCCCACCTCGGCCTCCCAGAGAGCTAGGATTACAGGCTTGAGCCACCGCGCCCGGCCTTCCCTTATATCTTGAAAGGCATTTGACCTCTATGATGTGGTAGGAAGTACGAAGGCATGGAAGATTTGTGAACGTTGATGACATGGGGAAAACCGTATTTAAAGAACACTGGTGTGAAAGTTGGCAGTACCAAAATGGAGTCACTTATGTCAAAACCCTAACAAACTGGAGTCGGGAGGGCATGAAAGAAGGAGCTCTCTTGCACACAGCTGAAACCTGCCTTATCACAAGAGATTTCTACATGTCCTACATGTTTTGCCTGTAACAGAACTTATTTCAAGGAAATCCCCCAAGACTGCAGTATGCCAGATCATCTGTTTACACAAGGACATTGCCTGGCAAAGGGCTGTCTCGGTCAATCAACTAACACTAACTCCTATAACAAACGGCTGTAACCTTTGGTCTTTGTAACCCTTGGTTACAGCTTACGTGGACTTCCTTTTGTCTTTAAAAGCTTCCCCTTTGCCTCAACTCCCCAGACATGCCAATGCTCCGTCATAGCCTACATATCCTGGGTTTGTAACCACCCGGTATTCCCGATTGAACTCTTTGCTTCGGAGAGTCAGTCTCTGCCGCTCATTTTAGGTTGACACAAGTCTGGAGGACACAGGGGCATCAGAGGGCATGGAAAGGACAAGGGCCACTGGACGGGTCTCCCAGTAATGCAAGAATGAGATCACCAGGGGTAGACTGGGATGGCAGAAATAGGAAGGAAACAATAAACACAGGAGCCATCTGTGAGAGAAAATGCAAGAGCATTTGGTCATTGGCTGAATTGGAGAAAAGCCCGAGAGCATCAGCCCCAAGTGGCCAGAAGAGTGACCGCCACCTAGAAAAGGGAGAGCAGTGGTAAAGGACCTTGGAATACTGGGGGAAAAGAATTCAGCACTGGGTTTGTTGTATTTGGCTGGTAGTGAAGGATCAAAGTGGGAAAGTCTAGTGCTCATTGGGAAAATAAGGAACCAGAAGTCATATGAGAAGATAGAACTAGAGATAAGTGACAATCATCAGCTCCAGGCAGATACTTAAAGTTCCTGAGAAAACAAACATGAAAGCCTTCCTAATGCAACAGCGAAAGAGTGTTTTTCAGTTTTACAGCTAAAGAAACAAAAGCCCAGGAGACATTTATGAAATGACCTCAGCTCTTTTTAGAAGTAGAGGACATGGAAGCTAGTTATATATTTTAATAATCAACTTTTTAATTGCTTTAAAAAAAAAAAGCCTATTGCAGCAATTGAAGACTGAATCCAGAGCCCTTGACCTTTTGAAATATTTTTTTCCATATTCATTTTATTCCCTCTCTTAGTCTGGAGCTGAGTACTGTGGTGGTTTGTACTGTGTCACTTAGCTAAGCTAGAACTACATTTCTCAGAATCTCCTTCCCCCTGCAGTTCTGGATTAGGGTTGGCAGGAAGAAAAATATGCACGAGATTTAGAAGGCCAAAGTGACACCTTAGCCACCACAGTAGCTTGTTCACCTTTTTGCTCATCACCGGTTCCCCTTGTCCAGCTGGGGGTGCAGCAAGTGTGGCCAGATCTCCTACAACTTCCCTAAGTCCTAGGCCAGGCACCTTGTCGGAGCTCTTGGAGAAGGCAGCATCGTTTCTGCAGGTGGCCTGCCTCCTTGGAGCAACGCGGTTGAGAGGCCTGCACGCTGCGGTTTGTCCTAGCAGATTCCGTTGTCTTTGCTTCCCTCTGCTTGGAGTCCACCCTTCCCTCCTGGCTGCCCTGCTGCCCCGTAGGGGCTTTAGGCCGGCAGCTGTCCACAAACTTCTTCATCAGCTTCCCTTTGTCACCCTGATTAGTACATTTTTCCTCTTCCCACCCTAAATCACCCTCTTCAGCCCTTTGCTTTCTCAGCCTCTGTCACAATTGTGTGATGTCCAATCCCTGTAAGAAATTCCATGGCCATGTCACTCACCGGGGTTCTGCTTCCCTGGTTCAACTGCTCATGCTGTCTGCAGATCAGCCAAGGCCTTTCTATACCCGATCTCCCTGTAATTGACTGCATTTTGTGCATTTTACTTATTCTTAAGGGACCACTGGCTATCAGTAGTGGATGATGAAATTTTAAAATGCATCTTAATTTTTTAAAATAGTCACCATGATAGACTAGAAACCAATATTAAAGTCCTGGCTAAAATAAGGTCTGGGGAAAATATAAGCTGTAGGTGCCTGACTCTGAGCACCCAGAACTACCCAACTCCAGCTGTTAAGTAAGAGAGAAAGAAACTTCTAACTTGTTTAAGCCATTGTTATTTTGGTCTTTGTTATTTCAGCTGAGCTTGACTTCTAACCATTGCACACACTCAATATTTTCTTAATCAAGTTCAGTTATTTAAGTACATGCACATCAGAAACTCTCTTCTTATCATTACCATCCTTCTCTTTTATCCTGGAGTTTAGCCTTATAAAAAGTACATGCTCACTAACCTAACAGAGCTTCAGAAGAAGAGAAGCTAGGTCTCTATCTTCCAGAAATCCAGAGTGGTTCATTTAACAGCCGGCTGGATGGACAATGACACACTACTTGTATTCATTCTTACTTCTGATGTATCTTCAAGGAGAGGACTGAACTGAAAATAATTAACATTTCCTATCAAAACCAACACAGGGTACCTATTCTTGTCTTGGACTAGGGACTAACACTGAATTTCAGAAGACAAGAGATGTTTTCATCTATTTCAGCAAGTCACTCAAACTCTCTGAGATTCATGGTCTTCATTTGTAAAATTCGGTGAATATCCTTTCTTCAAAGGCCTGTGCTGAAGGTAAAATGAAGTACTCCAAAGTATGTAAAAACTGCCTGCCACAATATTTGACATAATGGGTGTCAATAAATATTAGTGGAATCTAAAGATTAAATTATATTTTAAAAGAGTTAGTGTATCACGCCTGTAATCCTAGCACTCTGGGAGGCCGAGGCCCAAGGTCAGGAGTTCGAAACCAGCCTGAGCAAGAGCGAGACCCCGTCTCTACTATAAATAGAAAGAAATTAATTGGCCAACTAATATATATAGGAAAAAATTAGCCGGGCATGGTGGCACATGCCTGTAGTCCCAGCTACTTAGGAGGCTGAGACAGGAGGATTGCTTGAGCCCAGGAGTTTGAGGTTGCTGTGAGCTAGGCTGACGCCACGGCACTCACTCTAGCCTGGGCAACAAAGTGAGACTCTGTCTCAAAAAAAAAAAAAAAAAGAGTTAGTGTAGAATGCTGTTTAAGATAACTTCTAGAAGGTAGATACCAATCTGCCTCTAGTAATTTCTTCCAAAATCAAATTGGGTTTCCCAAAAAGGGGAACTTTTGCCCTAGTACAGTGAGATATCAAATGATATATTAGAGGATATATTAGAGGATTTGCCATATTTTTCAAAATTACCCAAAATCTAGAGAGAGAAGGTATAGAGGTTGAATGGACTCTAACCATGAATGGGTCGGTTCAGGAAGTTTAAGATCAACATCTTCATATTATAGTATGTGCCACGACGTACTCTTTCCACCTGAGAGGTTCTCTGAATTAAAACGAAGAGAGCATTCTTTTCTTTTTGCTAAGCTTTTCTTAGATTCTTAGTTAATTCTTGATATTTCAAAAGATTGGATTAAGAAAATTGATGGAAAAAGGAAATATTTTTAGTTTTATGACGAATTTAGGGGGAAAAGACGCTGGCAAAGAAAAGCAATGGAACAATAACTACCACCTGCAGCTTAGCAAATGAGGATAACTTACTGTACTTATTTATATAGAAATGTTCACAAGCAAGGTTAAGTTGTTCCTTGGTGCAAGATAGCACCCATATCTCGCCCCTCTGATAGACTTTGAAGAGTTTCATGAAATAAAATGTAAATAAGATGCTAGCTCAAATTTCATTAGCTCAAAGTATCACAGTAACCACATAAATATTTCCCAGGTACACAACAAAGATAATTGAATCCTGAAATAATGGTAGAAACCTGTTTCCAGGAAACTGTTTATTAGTGATAGTTATCATTGTTAAGGCTTAAAAAGCAGGGCCAAGGTTCAGGAACGAAGTCAGAGTGATCAGAGGCCAGTGGTATTGTGATGTTTACTCTCTGCCCATGCCCAGTCGTATACAGGGAAATATGTCTACTCGTGCCGGCTTTTGGTCATCCATGGTGGGGACCATGTAACCCAATCTTGCCACAGCCGATTAGGCCTGAACTTCTACCTCTGACTGGGCACAGCAAAGAGCAGGGTTGATCAGTTCCCTCCGCCCCCAACTCCTCTCTCTCTGGAATTTGAACAAGTCAGTATCTAAGAACTGAGATCACTTCAAAGCAGGAATAGAGCTAAAAAATGAGGAGGCAGAGCTGGAGCAGGAGGGGCCGTATCAGCCACATGCAAGTCTAGTAGTTAATGTGCTGAGATGAAGGAGGCCAAACCTGCTGGTTGCCGACCAGAAAGAGGCAGACACAGAGAGCACAGCTCTGTCCATTCAACTACAATCTCCTTGAAGACAGGGACAATGTCCATCTTGCTTATTACTGTTTCCCCAGCATTTAGTATAGTTCTTGGTTATTAAAAACTTAGTTATGCAGTGTGTATCACCTGAATGACAGGTAAATGAGTTAGCAATGGTTGCCTACAGCAAATTCTCACATGGCCTTCTGTTAGAAACTCTAGGTACCTAGCACCAGAGCCCTACATTTTTCCGTGGAATTCCTTCTTCAACACAGCCTATGTCTTCTTATTGCCCCTGAGCCTCCAGTGCTTCCCTTTATTTGAGCCAAATTGTTTGCCTCCTTGATCCTTGCCAACAAGTTTCAAAACCAACTCTGTAATAGAGAGGGAGGGACTAAGAAAGAATGGAAAAGGAAGGGAGAAGAATAGAAGACAGGGGGTGGAATGGGAGTACAAGGCAGGAGTGGTAGAGAGAGACTACCTTTGATTTTTAAGCCTTTTGTTTTCCGGTGTACAAAAGACCCTTCACAACCTACCTACAGAGAGGTTCGGACTATGGGTATGAGGCTAAAAGACTAGAGCCTGCAACAAACTACTTATTCTACTAAATCCATCTCTGAGAGAGTTAGCTCAAGAAGACTATTTAAACTTTGTCATTGGAGCAGACTGGCTATATAAAATACAAAACAGCATTGTAGCTATCTCCCAGTGAATTATTTGCCTTGTGTTGAATGGGAGGAACTAGACTGCCATTCTCCTGTGTAATGGGTGAGAATAAAATACCCTGGGAGGTTACTCTAGTGAATAAAATGTACTCAAAAAAAAAAAATGCACCCTCCTTCTCAACTCATAATTTCCTTCTCCTTCTCTATTACTGGAATGCATCCACTATTGTGTCTTTAAGAAAATCTAAACACTTGATTTTTTTTTTCTTCCACCTACGAAGAAACTCACGGATAAGATGGAGGTAAATGTTATGGCAGTAAACTTTACTTTCATAAAACAATGTAATTCCCTTGGGCAATAAATATCTTTTCAGGTCTGGTTCACCTCCTGTCAGTTGGAGTTAAAGTATCCTCACATGACAGATAAAGGGAAATTTATCTTTCAGTTGAATACTACTAGCCCTGCACTTTTCAGAATCGCATATAAGCCAAGAATACTTTCTGACCACCAATATTGTCCTTGTCTTGCTTCTAGTGCTTACCTGTGCTAGGTACCATGGCAGTAGGATGCCCTGAGTGGTCAAAGGCACTGCATTAACATTCATAAGGGGAGAGAGGGAAGGAATAAAGAATAAAGTACTTACTTGGTCCTAGACCAATTGAAAAAGCAGCAACATAAACAAGCAAGCTGGCTAAGGACAGCCACTTCAGAAAAGCTGGGACATCCGTAGGGTCCGTGACTATCTGATATTCAGTGTGGCTGAGTCCAGCGTTGAGTAAGGATGCTGAGGTCGTCTCCCCTCCCCTATCCACGCCAGTTCTCGAGGGCACGAGGGAGCTTCTGCTCTGGGAAGCGATGCCTTTAAAGTGCTCTCTCAGAGTGCTGTTGCTGGCCGACAGGTTTCCTGGTCCATAGAACGCAGGCTCATCCAAGGACCGGTTGACAGGACTATGGCTGCTGCAGATATGGGTGAAGTTCATGTGGATGTTGAGATTCACGATGCCCATGGTCACCAATGAAGCCGCCATCACGGAGGAGCCGATGCAGAGGAAGGTTTTGCTGCCAACATGGTCGACGAAAAGAGTGGCCGGGACGGTGCTGATGACCTTGACGACCCCAACCCCAGTGGAGGCGAGGCTGGCCGCCTCATTGCTCTGAAAGCCAACAGACTTCAAGACAGTCGACGCATAGAATAATATGTTTGGCTGGCCGGTGGTTTGGACAAAAAATACCAATGTCAGGCCTATCATTATTCTGGTCCTCATGTTGTCCTTCGAACGAAACAGATCCCAAAAGCTATACTGATACTCATCTTTCAGGGAGGACTTTATCAAAGTCAGTTCCTCGGTGGTGTCCGAGATGGCTCTTAACCTTCCAAGAACCTTGCTGGCAGCTTCCTCTTGTCCTTTCATCACCAGAAACCGAGGGCTTGGGGGCAGAAAGTGCATCGCGACTGCCTGCAAAACTCCCAGGGGAATAACAAGACCGAACATATACTTCCAGCCCTGGGACACGTTGGCAAAGGCATAATTCGAAATATAGGCAAAAAGAATGCCGGTGACGATCATGAGCTCGTTCAGGGACACCAGAAGGCCTCTCCTGTGCTGAGGAGCAATCTCTGCGATGTAAACACAGGTGGCGATGGAAGAGAGAGAGATGGAAACCCCTATGGCCATGCGTCCCACGATGAGAAGCGTGTAAGACAGGCTGAGTATCAACACCAGGCTCCCGAGTCCCAGCAGGCAGGACGACAAGATGATCGTTGTCCTCCGTCCATACCTGTCTATGAGGATCCCTCCGGTGAGCGACGCCAGGAAGGCCCCGATGAGGAGGGAGCTCACCACCATCTCTTGCTCGTGGCAGGTCAGGGCCAATAGGGTTTTGATCTGAAGAAGAGCCCCAGAGATGAGCCCGAGTTCATAACCCACTAGGAGGCCACTGACAGCGGCAGTGACAGACGACAGGAAGGTGAACATGCCGCAGCCTACAAACAGAGAGGGGAGACAGACAAGGGAACTGAGATTTTATATCCAAACGGAGACTTCACCTTGTGTGTCTTTCAGAGTACTGAGTTCAAACACGTCCGCAACTATCATCAAATAACACACTATCCAAAAAATGACTAGATACAGAAAGAAAAATCATTTTTCTTTCTTGGTTGGGAGCAGAGGCATGGAGACATTTAGGAAGTCCAGTTTCCCTTTTCTTTGTGATGTTGGTGTCGTTTTTAGTTTAGATCAGATGGCCACACGAGACAAGCAGATGACAGAGGATAAAGACTGAACAAACAAGCATACTGTTTAGTTTCTGCCTTGGCATCGGATCAGAAAATCAGAGATCCTGGCCCTTCTGGTCCCACTCCAGTTCTCTAAAGGCAAACCTTTGAGGGCAGGAGAGAGCGGGGAAGAGCTTCTAGAAGGGCTACAAGCTCGCTGCTGGATGGGCTGGGCCATCCACGGAGTCCCGGGAAATTTGCCCTCATGTCTCCTTGGCCACAACTGGAGCCCAGTTGGCCTCCGCCGAAGCACATGCTGGGATGGAAGGCTGGGGTGGGAGTGATGGTTGTGAATGACTTAACAAAGTCAAGGTCGTGCTGGACAGAGGAAGGGAGAAACGGAGGCAGGCTAGGGGATCAGCAACGTCCCTTCCTCACTGTGTAAGGAGAAAGGAGGAAGGATCATATGGAGAACAAAGGAGACTTTAGTGTTATATTGTGTTGTTCATGTTAAAATCCAAGGAAAGGCCTGGTGTGGTGGCTCATGCCTGTAATCCTAGCACTTTGGGAGGCTGAGGCGGGAGGATCACTTGAGGTCGGGAGTTCAAGACTAGTATGAGCAAGAGCGAGACTCTGTCTGTACAGAAAAATACAAAAATTAGCCGGGCATGGTGGCACACACCTGCAGTTCCCACTACTGGGGAGGCTGAGACAGGAGGATTGCTTGAGCCCAGGAGTTGGAGGTTGCAGTGAGCTATGATGATGCCACTGCACTCTATCTAGCCTAGGTGACAGAGTGAGGAGACCCTGTCTCAAAAAAAAAAAAAAAAAAAAAATCCAAGGAAAACTGTCAAGAGGTTAAAAGTTATTAATTTGGGGTAGTAGGTACACACATATGTTTATTATATGTTTGTAACTTGTCAAAATAGACAAAAAGTAGCTAAAAGCAGAGCACTGCAGGCCCAGGAGACAACAATGTCTAAGGCCTTGGGACAGGAGAGCTCTTGCCATGCGTCAGGAACTGTCACAGGGCCAGCACATGTGTGTGGGGCACAGTGTGAGTCCACAGAACAAGGTGGGAGAGACGCAAAGTGAATTTGGCCAGGTACGGAGGGGGCACTTCATGCAGGGCCTGGCAGGGCACGGGGATGACTTTTCATTGTGTTCCAAGTATAATGGGGTTGACACCTATTGAATGGTGTAGACGACATTGTCGCTATTGATTCCTTGTTTGTAAAAGTCGAAAGATTTATGCGATCTGGAGAGAAACCAGAGTATGCGGTTCCTTGTTTGTAAAGGCCACTATCGCTGCTCTGTAGAGACTAGTTCTTCAAGGGGCAAGACTGGTAGCAGAGAGGAGTTTGTTGGCTTGGTTTGGACAGAAGATAAGGGTATTATAGTTTAGACTTGGGTGTTAAGAGTGGAACCTGTGGGAGACAGGTAGGCAGATTCACAACTTATTTGAGGGCTAAAAAACGACTACGCTTGCTCAAGAATCGGAGGTGGAGGATAAGAAGTGGGTCAGAACCCAAGATGGCTCTGTGGAGGCTTGAGCAGGTGGGCGGATGATTTTACAGTTATCGATAGACCATATACGGTACTATACACTGCGGTGCAATGTACCCACATGGGGAAGATCAGAAATGGAACTGGCTGTGGGTGGCAATAAGAGGAGGGGTGGAAATCAGAAGCTCCATTTTGGTCTTAGTGAAGTGTTTTATTTGTTTTACCTGTAAGACATCCAGGTGGAAATGTCGAGTGGGTATACAGAGTTGGAATTTGAGAGGTAGGTCAAGGCTGGAGATCGGTATTGGGAGTTAGCAGCATGTGTTTGGTATTTAAAACCATGGGAATGGGTGAGATCACTTACGAAGACGGAATAGAGGAAAAGGAGAAACAACATTAGCACTGGGACTGGGGAGCTCCAACGTTTAAAAGAGGAGGCACAGCACAGGCGCTGGAGAAGCAGAACTGAAGTGTAAGTTCAATGGGCTAGAAACATGCGCTTGGGCACACAATTATCGCAGGCCTGCCTTGAGTGGGCGTAGGGTGCAGTTCGAAAATGCTGTTCAGCTCTAGTGAAAGAAACGGGTCAAATAAAGGTGATCTAAGACCCTTCCCATCACAAATATCCAAGGCATTTTTCTATCTTGGGGATCTTGGTGGGATAGGGAAAGTGGGAGACTCCCAAAAATAAAATCAAAAAGCATTGAATATTTAGATGGAGGAGCAAAAAAAAAAATGCAATAATCCATAAGAAATAAAACTAATTTATGAGCAGTTTGAACAAAAACCATTAAATTGAAATTAAATCAGCAATTTATCTAGCTAATCAGAAAACAAATATTTAGCACCATTACGTGACAGGCACTTTCCTAGGTACGGGGGGAGATATATATATATATATATACACACACACACATATTCTCTTCTCTATGTATACATGTATAAAGAGAAATAAAACGGATGTGGTCCTTGCATACAAGACATTCTGGTAATACCTACCTCTATTATCTATTATGTATTATGTACTTTTTATTTTTCTTACATGCAAAATGACTTTAAAGTACCCTCTTATAAGTCCATTCATGTCCTCAGTGTCCACACGTTCCTTTTCCCATATGATCTTAAAATCCTTAACAATAGGTTCCTCTGCTACAAGGAGAATTAGGTCAAATGCTTACATTTGGATGAGGATATTGTATTGTTCTTATGTCTACTTGTCGTTGTTCATTTTATCTACGTTGGATGTGTTGATTTTTTTTTTTAGACAGAGTCTCACTCTTGTTGCCCTGGCTATCGTGCCATGGCGTCAGCCTAGCTCACAGCAACCTCAAACTCCTGGGCTCAAGCGATTCTCCTTCCTCAGCCTCCTGAGTAGCTGGGACTACAGGCATGCGCCACCATGCCTGGCTAATTTTTCTATATATTTTTAGTTGGCCAATTAATTTATTTCTATTTATAGTAGAGACGGGGGGGTCTCGCTCTTGCTCAGGCTGGTTTCGAACTCCTGACCTTTAGCGATCCACCCACCTTGGCCTCCCAGAGTGCTAGGATTACAGGCTTTAGCCACCACATATGGCCTGGATGTGTTGATTATCGTGTGTGTTCTGGCAATTAGTCATGAATCCCTGACATTCTGACTGGAGAAATAACTGACTTTGGAGAATGAAACACTTGGGAGGCAGATTTTGTGAGGCCTCCCCAAGGGCCTTTAGGGCGACAGAGGGCACCTAGGGGCACTGAGTTAAGGATGTAGGGAAATCGAGGCAGGAACAGTTTGAGTAGCAGATGACTGTCCTTGCCACCTTGTGCTTCTCCTTCCCCTTCCTTGTTTCCCTCTTCATTAGATGGAAAATACTGTTTCCCTACAAGAAGATTCTTTGAAATACAAGAATCCCTTCCTTTGATGCTCTATTATCCTATTTTAGAGGGAGCTTGAGGTGGTGCGTTAAATGGGGAGGCGTGTCACAAAGCCAGCTTCTTCTAGTGCAGGGGACAGAACTTTCTGGACTTAGATCATTTGCCTAGTTCCTTTAGCCAGGGCTCACGGCACACTGACGAGCGGGCATGTGTGCAAAGGGCCTGGAACCCAGCCCAGTTACTCAGTGGCCCTCTCCAGACCCAGCCCCTAACGATGAGTGTAATTCTTCAGAGACATTATAAAATCATTTCCGCATAAATTGACAAAAAACATTTCACTTTAAATTTCGTATCTTACAACATGTATCTCTTTCTCGTTATCCAGCTTTCTATTCCCTCTATCCATCTGTCTCTAGGCAATTTGTCTTTAAAAGGTTGAAATTCTGCACTAGGACAGTCTGCGATCCTAGTCCTGCATAAAGGCCTTACCAACATGGGGTTATACGCTGCTGAATCAAGCTACGGTCTCAGCAGTCTGAATTTTGTTTCTGTCTCCCGTTAACTGCGTTAAGGGGACTGCCCCAAACTAGCTTCCCCACTCACCTTATTACTGACGAAGCTCCACGCCGACCCTCAGGCTGCCCATTTGGGGTTCTGAATTCTAATTCAGCGTTTCAGGCCGGCCCCTAATGCTTCCAGGGTTGCAGTTCAGTGACACCTCAAGACTTGCCATTGTCAGAAACTTTCCTCGTGCTATTTTACCATATAATAACAATGAAAAGAAACATAACGAGTGGGAATTTTCCCTGCGTTTTACTTAGTGATGATGACAGAAACAACATGTTATTCTAGGGATGCCAGAAAGTAGAGAGAAACTTTTCTAAGAAACCCGGCCCAGCTGGGCGCGGTGGCTCACGCCTGTAATCCTAGCACTCTGGGAGGCCGAGGCGGGCAGATTGCTCAAGGTCAGGAGTTCGAAACCAGCCTGAGCAAGAGCAAGACCCCGTCTCTACTATAAATAGAAAGAAATTAATTGGCCAACTAATATATATAGGAAAAAATTAGCCGGGCATGGTGGCGCACACCTGTAGTCCCAGCTACTCAGGAGGCTGAGGCAGAAGGATCGCTTGAGCCCAGGAGTTTGAGGTTGCTGTGAGCTAGGCTGATGCCACGGCACTCACTCTAGCCTGGGCAACAAAGCAAGACTCTGTCTCAAAAAAAAAAAAAAAAAAGAAAAGAAAAGAAAAAAGAAATCCGGCTGTGAGCAGGAAGCAAGAGATTGGAATGCGGTTTGAGGTGATCAATGGCAGGAAGGTAGGGTTTGTGTTTGTCTACACATGGATGCGAGAGTCCGGGACAGCTGGGTGGACTGAGGTGAAGCCGCCAGTGCTGACAGGGAGGGCAAGATGAGGATTCTCCATTAGTGTTTTTTCAGAAAATACCCAGCCCCAAAGTCAGTCTGCCCTTAACAATGACGTTGACCATGCGTGCCATTTTGTTCATGGCCCTTGACCTCCCTGTTTCCCCAAAAAGGGCCACAGGGGAATTCTCAGCTTTCTGTGGACACCACAGAAGTGGAAACTACCTAGAGACTTGTAACCAGCACCCACAGGCTGTGTGGTTATGTCTTTCCTCTGTGTCTTCTTGCTGCTATTGGGGCTCAGAACACGATACTTCCAAGTATGGTGCCTTGGTGTGCTGAGGACTTAGAACTGGACACAGGAAAGGCCTCAGAAGCGAGGGCTCTCTGACCTTCTCCTGTCTCTCACCCCTTGCTCCCTCAAACAGAGTGGGAGAAACCAGAATTCCTCTTCCCCAAAGCAGGTCATAGAAACTGGAACCAGTCTGCCCCAAAGTAGGCCATAACACCTAGAAAGGTCACTCTCTCCCTTCTCCCTTTCGAACACTTATTCCCTGGGGGTCCTGCCCCACACCTGGAAGGAAGAAACTCTACACTGAGAGGCCCCGAGGAATCTGAACAGACGGGCCTTGCCGGGTTTCCCCTTGAGTCTGTTACCACTAGATCACGGCCTTTTCTCCAGTAACATTTCTACAGGGCTGCCCATTCTTCATCAAACCTAAGCATAAAAGCAAACATTTTCCCCTAGGCCTTTAGGTCTTCATTTTTGAAGCCTCCCTTGTCACATAAAACTTTGATTAAATAGCCAGGTGCCGTGGCTCACACCTGTAATCCCAGATACTTGGAATGGGAGGATCACTTGAGGCCAGGAGTTCAAAACCAGCCTGGGCAACATAGCAGATCCCGTCTCTAAAACAAACGAACACATTTTGATTACATAAATTTGTTATGCTTTTCTCTTGTTGCCCTGTCTTTTGTTATAGGAGTGCTGGCCCCTGACCCTTACAATGGGTTACACTTTTCCGCCCCAGACTGCTTTGCTAGAAGACTAGCAGCAACGGTAAGATTTCCAATTTGCCTTTGGATGCAATGGTGATTCTTTATTGAGGTAATAAAGTAAAACTGCTCCTATCAAAGCTGTGATCACAATTAAATGGCTTTATGCAAATGGCTGCTGAGACCCACAGCGCAAGGGCACCCAGGCGCTAGGAGACCACAGTGCCGCCGGCCACAACAATAGCTGCATTGTCTGCCACTCAGGCTGAGTCAGATGAAACCACAACTGCAACTGGCATGCAACACCAAACACTCGGTTTTTCACAATATTTGAGTTTCTGCCCGCTTTCTTCTTCCCTTTCTTCCCCATGTGCCTATGACGGCGTCTGTACAGAATGGGCACACAATGAACGCTTGCCGGCTGACTAAATCCTGGCAGCGGGCTGGGAAGTATGCACACACAGGTTTGTTTTTGGCAGGCAGCCAGGTCATTATGCAGCTTGCCCAACTGTGAATGCATCACACATTTAAAAGACCTCCTACTTCATGTTTTGTTCAAGAAAAACGTGCAGGTGCCCCAAAATGGCCCTGCCTCTGCAGCCCGACCTTTCTCCTGGAATAACGTTAATCCCAACTCATCTCTCAGCAGTCATCTCAACTACCACTTTGCGCTCTGAAGACCACCCTCGTCTCATCCTTACCCCGCCCCAGGCCCTGTGTGTTCCCTGGGCACAGAATGCAAATGTGCAAAGCCCCTGTCCCATTTTAACACACTCACTCATTGACCTGTTTGCTGTTACTATTAGACTGAAAGTCCCTTGAAGGCAAGAACGCTGCTTTAGTTCTGTCTGTCTTCTCACCTCTGGTCTTTTGGCACAAGACAAAGAATCAATGTTTGTTGAGTGAATGAATAAATGAATGAGTGTAAATGACACTCTAGAATACTGATCCTTGGTCCTCTCCTCCCACAGTTGTATCGCCAGCCTACGGTTGATATGTAGTGCCATGGAATGGGCAGCATATAGAACTTCATATTCATATAAGTGTTCAGCATTTGAATAGCCCGTTATTAGCATTTCTCTGATGTTTTGGCACTATTACTAGCTAGTTAATATAGTGCCATTGTAGGGACCATTTTATTGTCATGTGTCTATTTGTATTTTATGAAACTTTAGCCCCCTGCATGGAATGTTCTCTAGCTGTTCAGACTCAGTGTTGAGCAGTCCCCTTTCAGGGAACCAGGTTTTCAGATTCCACAGCACTCTCCAGGCACCCATTCTCCAGCCCATCTGCACCACTTGCTGTTTCCAGAAACTTCCATGCTCTTTCCCAGACTTGAGTTTCTCATCATGCTGCTGCCTATCTAGAAGGCTCACCTCACACAGACCCCCAGAGGGCACGTCCTGGGCAGACTCAAGGTGAGGTGTTTCCACCCACCAAAGGTCCAAGACACTGCCTCTTGGCCTTGGACCACGTGTGGTGGCCTTGTGGTGGTACATACTGCAAATAGCCTTTATGCAGCCACTGTCACCCATCCCTCCCTGCGCCCCAGTCCTGTCTTTAGCACATAATGGAACTCAGACCAACAGAAAGTCTGGCCTTCCTCAACACCTTTTGAGGGGAAAAAAATAGAAACTTCACGTTCTTTCTTTTTCAGTTTTCCAATCCCAGGTTTGATTTAGTAGCACTTTCACAGGCATACTTTCCTGAAACTAATATTATTCCAATTCTTTTGGCTGGGGAGGTATTAAGAGGAGAGACATTGTGTACATTTACATATTAGTACTTTTCTGTGTTTTGCTTTGTTGTTCACTTTTTCTGCCTGATTACGTGTCTGACTTTCATTCTCTTCTTTCTTTTCTTCCTCTCTTTTTATTCTTCCTCTTTTCCTTTCTTTTCTTCCTCCCTTCCTTTCTTCAATTCAAAACTTTCACTAGGATAAGTCTGGGTGCTTGTTTATCCTAAATTTTTCTGCTACTTGTTATCTTTCTGCTCAGAAAAGATTTTTTCTAGTATTTTTTGTCCTATTTGTTTAGGTATAATTATGTATATGTTAGTTATATAAATTAATTTCCTCTTTCATCTCTGTCTTCTTGTCTTTTTTATCTGTGTCCTAGAAGAGCTTCTCATATTCATCTTCCACATCACAGATTTCAGACTGGTGCGGCTTTATTCTTTTCCATTTTTTGCATGTCTTATAAAGTTCTATTCACATCTCAGTTCTTCACTATAGTTTACTTTTATTATCAAATGTTGTTTTATATCTTTTTTCACAGAGTCTATTTTTTAATTATATTCAGCATATATATGAATGATTTCCAAAACTTGTAATATTTATGTTTCTCAGACTAAGAAATCTTGGCCGGGCGCGGTGGCTCATGCCTGTAATCCTAGCACTCTGGGAGGCCAAGGCGGGCAGATTGCTCAAGGTCAGGAGTTGGAAACCAGCCTGAGCAAGACCCCGTCTCTACTATAAATAGAAAGAAATTAATTGACCAACTAATATATATAGAAAAAAATCAGCCAAGCATGGTGGCTCATGCCTGTAGTCCCAGCTACTTGGGAGGCTGAGGCAGTAGGATCGCTTGAGCCCAGGAGTTTGAGGTTGCTCTGAGCTAGGCTGACGCCACGGCACTCACTCTAGCCTGGGCAACAAAGCAAGACTCTGTCTCAAAAAAAAAAAAAAAAGAAAAAAAGAAAAGAAATCTTAAAATGCAACTTTTCCCTTTGTATTTGAAATGCATTTGCCAAGAACCAGATTTGCTGCCTTCTATTTACCTAGCCCCCAAATCAGTTATGATATTTTTGACTGTAAGAACCCCAAACCCTAAAAACAGGGGCTTAAAACAGTGGCATTCATTGTTTAATTAACAAGACCAGGTTGGGTTTGGTGTCTCCAAGGATTCACGCTCAACCCATCTTTTTATCCCATGGCTTGTGCAACCAGATCCACAGGTAAGAGACAATGGAAGAAGGCTTAGGACAAGAGTTTATCCTCCCTCCTTTTTTCATGGCAGGGACTTCCGGAAGCACTCTGAAGACTTACCATAACATCTCTTGACCAGAATCAGTGGGTCACTAGTCAAACTTGGGGGCAAGAGAGACTGGCCAGTGAGTATCTGAAACTTTTAGTTACCCCAATAAGAAAGGCAGGAAATCAGAGGGGAGTTGGAACAGCAGATGCATACTCAGTGTCTGACACACTCTAGCCACCTTGTTGCAGTTAGAAACTCATGTCAGGTCTTAAACCAGAGGTGCACTGATGTACACAGTCTCTAGCCAAACTTCTGATGTCTGGAAGTTATTTTCCTGGGGTGGTTCCACTGGACTTAGACAGAAACTCTTTTTTTTTGCTTCTACTTTTAGGTCCTCTGATCATGAATAAGGGATATCATTTCTGGGTTATTTAAAACAGTCTGTGTAGTTCTTTGCTTGTCAAAAACAGCACATGCACAACTGCAACTTCTGGAGTGCACTGCTCCCGTGGATCTTCTAGGCTTTGTCCTGTCTTAACACTGATTTTGTATTTCAAAACGCAATGAGCCACTGTCTTTCCTACCCAGGCCAGTCTTTCCTCCAATTTCTCACTGGAAATTGGATCCCCGGCAGTGAGATAGAGAAGTGATAACGGCAAGATGGTGTCGGAAGAATTGGGCTGTAGGGCAAAAACTTTCTAACCTCAAGGAACAGCTCTCAGGGTCTGTGGAGCTGTCTTTCCTTTCCCTGCTTGGGGAAAGTTCTGCGTCTGTCAAACGGGACGCACAGTGGGAGTCTGCGGGAATCAAGCATCGTACTGCCCAGCCTTCCACGCTAGGCTCCCATCTGCATTTTAGTTACTCTTAAATCCTAGCTCATTGACAAATAGTTCAGTTTTTCAATGCTGTTCCTATTTGGCACCCCTGTCCATGTTTTCACGGAGATTTTTAATAGACAGTTAAGAGAAGGTGAATCAGGAAAACAAATTGGCAGCTTTCTGACCTAGAGACCTCTGATGTCTCTAGGAGGGAGATTCTCAATGAGTGTGAGCCGGTGAGCTGAGGACATTTGAAAACCGACATCTTAAAAAGGATCCCCATCTCTCCAATGATGATTTAATATTGAAAAAGTAGTAAAAATATACATATTTGTACTTCGAGACTTCGAATGAATATAAATGTGATGGATTTTTTTTTTTTAAATTCGATGTGCTAGTGAATGCATAGCAACTTTCTGTCATTCTATATTTTCTAATCAATAAATATAAAACTGTGAAGACTGTTATGTGAGGATTTGAAGTTGTTTTTATACTTAAAAAGGAGTCCATATACTCAATAATGGTTGGAATCATCCATGGTGATTAAATTAAATTCCTCAATTGGAAAGATGAAGTGGGAAGAACACAAATAATATTATAAAGGCCGTGGATGGAGGTCCTTTTAGGAAGAGCACCTTATTTACCATGATTCATGCCTGAATGACCGCCTGGGCATTAAGGAGGAAGCTCACAGCATAGTAATTATGGACAGTGGATTATGGGAGAAAAGGAGAGGGAGGGAGAAAAGGCTGCAGTGCTTTATCTAATATAAAGGGAGAATTCTGATGAGAGAGAGAGAGAGAATAAAAGGCTAAGAGAGCCCAGAAATAGGGGAAATGGAAGAAAAGGTTAGGATAAGTTGTCAAGTTGTGGGGGATGGGAACGGGGAGAGAGGCCAAGGGAGAAATATAGCAAGAGGCCTGCAGAGTTTAGAAAAGTTGATTTACAGGAGTCTTCTTACGGTGGCTGTGACAAGAGAATTTTAAGAATGGGCCTACTTAATATTCAGTTGCATGACAGCCTTCTCAAAGAGCTTATATGAATGGGATTTGAGAATGTGAAGGAAAAAGGGCTGTCATCTATGTATGGACTGGAGCAGGAATAAGAGAAAAGACCAGTTGTTGGAAGTCAAGGTCAAGAATCCAGGGAAAACAGGGAGTTGGTGCAGGAAGTGATCAGGCAAACCCCAGCCTCCTGAGGTGCGCTGTGTGTTTGAGGATGGACGAAGTGGTAGGGAGTAAGGAGGCAGGCAGATTTAACCACATGGGGGCTGGAGCTATTGCTATTTTAATATTAAAAGAAGGGTGACTCCATAAAGCTGGAGAATTTGGAGACATGCAGGTGGGGTTTTTCTAAAACTCCCTAATTCTATCACCACTACCATCACTTTCAGGAACTTTCTTGATTTCTCTAAACTAATACGGTCTCCTTCCCAAAACTTCCTGCTTTCATGTTGCTTTACTCACAAAGATTTCATGACATGGTCCCTGCTTACAGCTTCAGGTTCCTTTGTCATCCTCTTCCTCACCTTGAACTCTGTGCTCCCATCATTTCATCATATTGGAAGTTCTCTGAATATGACATTCTCTCTTCTCCAAACTTGTATGCAAGCTGTTTTCTCTGCTTAGAATGTTCTATAAACTACTGGCCTCGGTTATGCCTTCTTGACTCAGTTTAGCTATCTTGTCTTCCAAGAGTCTTCAAAAACTGGCTGAACTTTGCCCTGTGCACTATCATAGTATCATGTATCTTACCACCTCATCTTTTTTCTTGATCCCTTGCCTGTCTCCCCAAATTGGCAATAAGCATCTGCACTGTGTGGATGCATCTTGTTTACCATCAGACCCCAGGGCCTAGCATCATATCTGATGCCCAGTAGACACTCCATATTTGCTGAACAATTATTTTGTAGTTATTTAGATTGTTATCTTTCTGATGAGTTGGTAAAGCCTACAGACAGGATAACCCTGACACATCCAGTACTGTGCCTCTCATTTGGTAGCTGCTCATAAGTATTTGCTGAATTAAAATGCTCTTTAGGCTGGGGGCAGTGGCTCACACCTGTATACCCAGCACTTTGGGAGGCCAAGGCAGAAGGATCACTTGAGGCCGGGAGTTTGAGATCAGCCTGGGCAACATAGAAAGACCTCATCTCTACAGAAAATTTAAAAAATTAGTTGGGCATGGTGGCACATGCCTGTAGTCCCAGCTACTCAGGAGGCTGAGGCAAGAGAATCCCTTGAGCCCAGGAGTTCGAGTTTGCAGTGAGCTATGATCACACCACTGTACTCCAGCCTGGGCAACAAAGCAAGATCTGGTCTCTAAAACAAAACAAAACAAAACAAAACATTCTTTAGTTCAGTTCAACAAACACTTCTTCACTCATTTACTCATTTACCAATTAAGCATGTACTATGTGCCCACAGCCAGCACTGTCTGGCATTCAGAGTTCATCTGGATGATCAGTGCAATTGGCCTGGGTGGGTCTTGTGAGCACCCTGTTGAGATGCTTCCCAGGTTACATCTGAATCTGATGGTACGAGATGGTGGTACTTGTGCCACATGTGTGTGATCCCTGATATATAGGCTGTAAATACAAAGAAAAAGGCCTAATTCCTACCTATTATGAATTGCACAGAACTTTCCAAGCCCTGTCAGTCAACTCAGAGCTCTAATACGTGCAAGAATATATAATTTATCCAGAAACTTATCATCTTATAAAAAAGGACATGTTTCATGTTACATGAAAAATTAGGGAACTAGCTAAAATAGGATGCAACCAAGCTCTGAAACGAGTGTAACTGCTACCTAAATTCCCAGATCAGACAGATCAGAAAGTAGAAACATCAATGCTGGCTGTCATTGTTTGTCAGGAGAGCAAATCCGGACAGGATTTAGGAAAGCAAGGTTCAGATCCCTGTGCTGGCCACCACCTATTATCTCTGCTACCCAGAGGAAGTCACTTTTCTTCTCTCCAGGAGAAACCTGGACTTAATGGTAAAGGGACAGACTGAAATCAGAGTGGCTGATCAGTTGCCAGCCAGACTTCGACATGTCTTTAACCTTTCTATTCCTCTGTGTACACATTCATAAGATAAAAATAATAATATTACCTACTTCACAGAGTTGTGAGAATAAATGAGATAGAAGAGCATCTAGTGCATGACAGTAAGTGCTTGGTAAATTTCAGTTGTTCTTTTAGCCCTATCTGTGAACTAAGGGCAATATTCCCTCATTGGGTTGCTGTAAAGATCAGAAGGGGTAATAGCAATAGAAGTTCTTGGCCAACAATAATCATCCAACAAAAGTTCATTTCATTGGAATCCGTGAGGTAAAAACTTCATAATACAGAAGTAAAAATCTTTGAAGCAGGCTCTTTTACTGACAGTAATAGAAGTAAAAATAATATCTTGTTTCCAGCAATAACAACTGTGCCTTTCATAAATTCTTGAATTCCTTTGTTTTCAAAATTGGCAGTACCTACATAATTGGGCTTCCATCATGAAAAATTCTTCTTGCGATTTCTGCCTTGAGGTTTCTACAGCTGAGTTTCCCCGTGGAAATGAAATGTTTTATTAGTGTGGGGGTGCTCTCTCACCATACAAATGGATCCTAATCACAACTTTTGCTCCCTATTCTTAAAAAGCCTTGCACATCTGAAGCTGAGATGTCATTTCAGGCAGGTTTTTAAGTTAGCATTGCACATAGCTTCCAACTCCAACTTCCATAAATTGGGGAGACAGGTGCTTGCAGGAGTGAGACATTTTGTGTAAAATAACAGTGGACGTCACTAATAGCCCATAGCCCCAGCACTAGAGTCCAGTAACGCTGGGCATTGCCGAGCAGACCTGAGTCATGAGTTGTCTGAGAAACAACTACTTCCAAGGTAATCACAAGGTAACAGTTTAAAATTAAAATATATTTGATTTACTTAAGAAAAACATATTCCTATAAGTCAAACAAAGGACTACATTTTTCTCCCTGTTTTGGCAGAACAGCATAAAATGAATCTTTGTTCAAAAATAATGAAAGATTCTAAATTTAGAATGATGTGATAAATTATTTTAGTCTTATTAATTCTGTGTAAATTATATAGAATAATGTGTATGTTATTGAGGCACAGCCATTTAGCAAATGCATAAATGAGTGAACTCCACATAGGGAGAAAAATTATACCAATGAGCAAAAACAAAACAAAATAATACAGAAAAAAGCCATATGAATTTATGATTCATTATGACAGTAATATAAGGGATTCA
>VSMD01018108.1:0-20347 GCA_008750895.1 Mirza zaza
TTTGTCCATTTCCTCCACATTTTCCAGTTTGTGTGCATAAAGATTTTTGTAGTATTCATAAATTATATCTTGTATTTCCTTGGGATCAGTTGTGATATCACCTTTTTTGTTCCTGATGGAGCTTATTAGAGATTTCTCTTTTATGCTTTTCGTTAACCTAGCCAATGGCGTGTCAATTTTGTTTATTTTTTCAAAGAACCAACTTTTTGTTTTATTTATCTCCTGAATAGCTTCCCTGTTTTCAATTTCATTTAGTTCTGATTTGATCTTGTTGATTTCACTTCTTCTGCTGGGTTTGGGGTTGGTCTGTTCTTCTTTTTCCAGCTCTTTGAGTCGTTTCATTAGATTGTCTATTTGTGATCTTTTTGACTTTTGGTTATAGGAATTTATGGAAATAAACTTTCCTCTCAGAACTGCTTTAGCTGTGTCCCAGAGGATTTGATAACTTGTCTTTCCATTGTCATTTTCTTCATAGAATTTTTTTATTTCCATCTTGATTTCTTCATTTATGAAGTAATCATTTAGTAGGAGGTTGTTTAGTTTCCACGTTTTTGTGTAGAAGTGTGAGTTTCTGTTACGGTTGATTTCTACTTTTATTCCGCTGTGATCTGAGAAGATACATAGTATGATTTCTATCTTTTTAAATTTCTTGAGGTTTACTTTGTGTCCTAGGATATGGTCAATCTTAGAGAATGTCCTGTGAGCTGATGAGAAAAACGTATATTCAGTGGATTTTGGGTAGAACGTCCTGTAAATGTCAGTCAGACCCAATTGTTCTAGAGTTTTAAGTCCATTATTTCTTTATTAATTTTCTGTTTGGAGTATCTGTCTTGTGCCGTCAGTGGGGTGTTGAAATCTCTGGTGATTATGGAATTCCTATTAATCCATTTGCTTAGATCCAGTAAGGTTTGCTTTATGAATCTGGGTGCACCTAAGTTGGGTGCATATATATTTAAAATTGTTATCTCTTCTAGTTGAACTGTGCCCTTCACCATTATATAATGACCATCTTTGTCTTTCACTACTTTTGTTGGTTTAAAAACTAGATCGTCTGAAATTAGAACTGCCACGCTAGCCTTCTTTTGGCTTCCACTTGCTTGGAATACTGATCTCCACCCTTTTACTTTTAGTCTGTATGCATTCTCGCAGGCTAGATGTGTTTCCTGAAGACAGCATATACTTGGCCTGTATTTTTTTATCCATTCAGCCAGCCTATGTCTCTTGAGTGGAGAGTTTAAGTCATTCACATTTATTGAGAGAACTGATAGATAAGGTAAATTACTGTTCATTCTGTTGGGTTGGATGTTGTTGCTTTGATTTCTCTCTTGAGCCATTGTAGTATCTGGCCTTTAATCTTTGGGTTTTGGTTGTTTTTATATTCGTGAGTTTTTATTATGGTATTCCATGTGTAACACTGTTTTGAGTACTTCTTATAGGGCTAGTCTTGTCTTGGTGAATTCTCTGACTTTGCTTATCTGAGAATGTCTTAATTTCTCCTTCATATATGAAGCTTAATTTTGCAAGGTACAAGATTCTAGGCTGGGCGTTATTTTGTTTTAAAAGAGTAAAAGTGGGTTCCCATTCTCTCCTTGCTTGTATTGTTTCAGTTGAGAAATCTGGAGTTATTCGGATTGGTTTTCCTTTATGTATGATTTCCTTCCTGCGTCTCACCACTTGTGGGAGGGTCTCTTTTGTTGATATTTTGGTCAGTCTGATGACTACATGGTATGGTGTTTTCCTGTTTGCATTGTATCTCCCAGGAGTCCTTTTGTCCTCTTGTATTTCTAATTCTAGGTTATTGGTTAGACCTGGGAAGTTTTCCTCAATTATTTCTTCAAAAAGCTTGGGTTTTTTCTTTCTAACCCTTGGGTTTTTTGTCCCTCCTTCTCAGGAATCCAGTGGACCCGCAGGTTATTTTTCTTTGTATAATCCCACAATTCTTGTAAGCTTTGCTCCTGTCTCTTATTTTTCTGCTCTAGCTCTGTGATTAACTTATTTGATTTGAATGAGTTGTCTTCCAGCTCGGAGATTCTTTCTTCTGTTTGGTCTACCCTATTTTTGAAGCTTTCCACTGTGTTTTGAATTTCCCTGAGTAAATTCTTCATATCAAGGATGTCTGATTGATTCTTCTTCAAGATGTCGATCTCCTTAGTGAATCTTTCTTCCAATTCTTGTATCTTCTTTGTGGTTTCTTTGTGTTGATTATCCATTTTTTCTTGCATTTGATTGAGCTTTTTAACAATCCAATTTTGGAATTATTCTTCTGTCATTTTAGTGTTTTGGGTTTGTTCAGGCTCCATTTCTTGAGAGCTGGTGTATTTCCTGGGGGGAGTATTTTTGGCTTGATTTTTAGAGTTGCGTTGGCTCCTTCCCATCCTGGGTCAATTGCTAGAGCTCAGTCGACTACTTTTTGTGGTTTCTTGATCAAGCACTGGGGGGAGCCCTTCCACCACACTTGGAAGGTTCCCCTGACAGGGGTAGCTTTTGGGGAAAGTGGGTCTTCTTGTCTCGCCCCGCCTCCAGGGGTGGAGCCTACCACTTTGGGCAAGAGAGATGCGGGCTGAGGGGAGGCGGTATCATCCCAGTTTGCCCTGCACCGCAGCGCCCCAGTGGCTGTGTCTCCCCTCAGCTGCTAGGCTTCTCAGTAGATCCTTGATGGAGCCAGGCCTGACGAGCTGATAGCAGATTGTGTAGAGGCGGGATTTGCCAGGAGAGACTCTACTCTGGGCGGGGGCGGGGGGCTTTGCCGCTGCCAGCTGGGCTGTGGACCCCCTCAATGGCGATCGTTAGCCCACTCGTAGGGCACCAGTACTGGGGGTGACTGAATAGGATGCAGCCGGTGCCGGTTTGGGGGCCTGGTTCAATCAGACACCCCGCAGGTTCCTCCACGCCGCCGCCTGCCCGCCCTCCTGTTCAGTCAGAGCCCTGCTTTTACTGACCCGCCCTGTGAGGTTTTATTCACCTGGGGCACTTCCAGCTTAGAGCCCCCTCTTGGTCTCGCAGGTTATCGGAGGTGAGATCTCTAACCGCCTCCCCGGTTCCTCGCCGATCAGTTTCTCTCTGTCTTGGAGCCGTCCCAGCACGGGGCTCAGGGGACACCACGCCCCGCCTCTCACCATCAACCGCACCTTCCAGCACTGTCTTCTCCTGCTGCGATTTCTCGCCAGTTTCAGACAGGCCTCTGGCTGGGTGGGTGTGGAGGTCAATGGGGAAGCAAGGAGTTCTCCTGTGGGTCTGATCCCACTTCACCACCTGGCCCGGCGGGCCGGCGCCCTTTTGTTTGCTCTGCACTCTCCAGAGAACGCGATCTTATTTCCCTGTCACCTTGTATCCTTTTAGGGGAGTCCGAGCTGTACCTCTGCGGATTCTCAACGCTGTCCTTGTAGTGGGGAGATCCACTCGCATGCAGGAGACCAAGATCTATGTCTCCTTCTCTGGGAGAAGTCCGGAGAGTTACCTCTACTCTGCCATTTTCGACAATCCTGATTTACATTTTTAAATGCCTCCACTCGCCACACATTGTCTGAGGTAGAAAGCCAGTAATTTGGTGGCCATGCTTGAGGACCCAGTGAGTAATATTTGCTCTGCTCTGAGAAGCCTGATCCCTTGAGGGCCTAACAGTGCCAAAAGGCTTGTGTGGGAGAGCTTGAAACAGACTCGCTGATCACAGTCATTGGTCTCAGTCTAACACCCTCATTTGGCGGAATGGCTCCCCCACTGGCCTGTGAGCACCCTGAGGCAGCTTCTTCTTTGTATGCAACCCCAAAACTGGTTCCTGAAAGGAAGTACCTGGGGAACCAGTCCACAAGGCAGTCAGAAGAATTGACCTCTGAACAGCTGCAGGACACTAGAGTAGCATTACTTGAGTTTTGGCTTTTCTTAGCAGCACCATAATGACCCTTGCTGTATCTGAGAAAAATACTGAAATCTGACATCCCTGGTAATGCCCTGATTTGAAGATCCATTTTCTTAAACTTTCCTCCCAAAAACAGTGATTAAAACTGCAGGCAATCTATTACAGGTGTCTTTAAAAAAGAGGCATGAGGACTCCATAGAAATGTACATGAAAGCCTAGAACAACTACTAAACAGGATTACCTTTTAGCATTTGTTAAAAATGAGAAAGCCAAATTAGGATTGTCCAAAGTGATGCAATGCAAAATAAACCATTTAAAATATTGAATTGTGTAAGATTCTTTTCCTGTACCTATTAAAGTGATCACTGGATTCTTCTCCTTTATTCTGTTACTATGATGTGTAATAATGATTGATTTTTTGAATGCTTAAATAACCTTGCATTCATGAAATAAACTGTTTCATGGTTTTTATGTCCACTTGAATTTCCCCAAGTATTTTCATTTTTTTTTTTTTTTTGTAGCAATGGTAAATTTCCCTCATCTACTTTCATTCTATCCAGCTTTCTGGAATTTTCCATGGGTTGCAATTCAGAGATCAGCACTGTAAATGCTGATACTAAAAAAGAGGGAAAACACTAAGACTGGATAAAGATCACAGCATCATCATCATTGGCGAGACCAGGAATCCTCCATTTCCAGAAAACCAACCATCTCTTTCACAGACATCAGTGCACAATTCATAAACAAATCATACCAAAACATGGCACAGTAAACATGACAAGATTTCTGATACTAAAGTGAACCCATACATTGTTTTCAGGTCCAATAAAAATTCATATTATTTGCAGCTTATAAATGAGGAAAGGTAGTAGGGTACTTTATTATAAGGATGAAGGTTAAAAATTTCTGTTTAGGCCGGGAGCGGTGGCTCAAGCCTGTAATCCTAGCTCTTTGGGAGGCCGAGGTGGGCGGATCGTTTGAGCTCAGGAGTTCGAGACCAGCCTGAGCAAGAGTGAGACCCCATCTCTACTATAAATACAAAGAAATTAATTGGCCAACTAAAATATATATAGAAAAAATTAGCCGGCCATGGTGGCACATGCCTGTAGTCCCAGCTACTTGGGAGGCTGAGGCAGCAGGATTGCTTGAGCCCAGGAGTTTGAGGTTGCTGTGAGCTAGGCTGACACCACGGCACTCACTCTAGCCTGGGCAATAAAGTGAAACTCTGTCTCAAAAAAAAAAAAAAAAAAATTCTGTTTGGTGCCATATTAATAAATGACTTGATGGCTCTTTTTAGTTTTCCTTTATCTCTAACTTAGTCCCATATTCGTATGCTAGGCATATTTTAGTGTCCAATGTCTACTTGGCATATTAGAAGACCATCATTATGATATAAGGACACACAGGCAAAAATTATGTTAAGCTGTGAGGTGTAAAGAACACAGGACAAAGTGTCAAGGGACTGTGTGCGACAACTATTTCTGCCACGAACTGGACATATGACTTGGACAATGTCATCTAGCTCTAACTCTAACTAGGCCTTACCTAAAAAAGGTATGCCTAGGTCCACAGACTTTCAAGGTACCTCTATGTTGCTTGAACTTGAAAAAGTGTATTATTCAAAATTGTTTCTGCTCTCCAGAGATATGTCATCTAATAAAAAAAGTCAGACACAACCACAGGCAATTCTGCTACCAAGCAAATGCTAATAAGTGATTTAATAGAAGTAATAAGGGGCAATGGAATGATGCATACGGGGAAGTTTGCTTTGTAGGGTTCTCTAAAATTCTCTTGAAGGAGGTATTTATGGAATTGGAATTTGAATCATGGTGCTATTGTCTGAATGTTTGTGTCCCTCCCAAAATATGTATCTTGAAATCCTAGCCCCCAAAGTGATGGTATTAAGAGGTGGGGCTTTTATTTGGTGATTAGGTCATAAGAATTGTCGACCCAAAATAAGTGACTCTGGCAAAGATCTCAATCAATGGAGGTTTATTAAGCCAAAGTTGAGAATGTGCCTAGGAAAAACACAAACCACAGACAGACCTGTGGCTGTTTTTCCAAAGGGGAATTTGGAAGTTTCAGCATTTAAAGGCATATAGAAGGGGGAATAAGGCAAATAGGTTACATTCTTGTGAGACCCAGGAAAAGCTACATTTTACGTAAGATAAGGTAAATGTTAAAAGAGTAAAAGGCAGTGAAGGAAGCATCAATTATGAAGATATCTCTGGGTAGGTGGAAGAATATCTGATACTGTCCTGGCTCTGTTTTGCTTCCTGTGAAGGTAAGCTTGTAATTCATTACTAATGTAGAAGCAGACTTTAGTTTTAGGAGTGGACATAGCCTGAAGACCAAACTAAAGTTACAATTTGCATGTTCTTGCTTATGAGAAGTCATCAAGGAATTATTTTAATGAATGGTTTGTGGGGCCAGTTCTTCACACGTACCTGAGGCCTTTAACTTATCTTTTTCAAAAGGAGTTGGAGGGTAGCCCAAGATTTTGATTTTCTTTTATGCTCCCGTTTGTCAAAATCTTTCAAAGAAACCATTGAGAAGACATGAGTTTGTGGTTGTATGTTTCATTCAATCTCACACCACTAGGAAGGCTTATTCTTAGGAAATTATGTCCCAGAGACAGGAGAAAAAAAGTAAATCAAGAAGGACCGACAATTCTCTGCCCAAGCATGCACCTTCAGAAGAACCAAAACCCAGGTGAGCAATCATACTACCTGGTTTTAACATTATATCAAGGAAAGAGGCATTATATCAAGGAAGAGGGCAGAAAAGACACTCTTACATTGCCTATGCCCTATCCGCTGGCAGTGTCAAACCAGCATGCCAAGCGGAGAGAGAATGTGTGTGCCAGGGGGAGGGAGAGTGAAGTGATTATGGGGCTTTGCATTGAAACTCAGGGCTGCCCTGGCACAAGGGAAAATACCACAGGGCAGAATTCTCCTCGTGCCCACGGAGGGAGCATTTTGTCAAACCCAGCCAAAGGGAAATCTTCTGCACTGAAACCAGAATTCTGGCTAGGTCCACCACCAGCTGAAATAAAGCATCCTGAGGCCTGGACTAAATTCATAAGGCAGCCAGTCCACAAAGGCTGCAGTCCTTGGGCAATTTCTGCAGCTTTACTGGCTCAAAGCCAGTGGATTTGGGGTGCACAAGACCCAGTGAGACACCAACAGCTGTGGCCAAGCCAGTGCCCGTGTCACCCCTCCCCCAACTACAGGCAGCACAGCTCAGGGAGAATCTACTTCCACTTGGGAAAAAGAAAAGGAAAAGCTCAGGGGCCTTTGTTTTGCAATTTGGCTACCAGCCCAGCCACAGTAAAATAAAGTACCAAGCAGACTCCTGAAGCCCCTAAGTCCAGACCTTAGTTCCTGGATGGCATTTCCGAATCCACCCTGGGCCAGAAGGAAACATGCTGCCTTGAAGGAAGGGAACTAGTCCCGGTAGGATTCACCATCTGCTGACTAAAAAGCCCTTGGCCTTTGAATAAACATCAGTGGTAGCCAGGCAGCAGTCACCACTGGTATTGGGTGAGGCTGGGCTGGCTTGAGGTATGAGTTGGCACTGGTGGCCACAAGAAAGTGTGCACATCCCTCCTCCCCCAACTCCAGCAGCTCGGCACAGAGAGGGAGGAAAGAGTGAAAACCTTTGCCTGGTGATCTAGGGAATTCTCCCTTATCTTACCAAAGTCCACCAAGGCAGCACCGCGAGGAATCTGCAAGAGTCACATCATTACTGGGCTTGCAGCCCTCTAGGGCTGATATGGCTGCAGTGACCAAAGACTTAGATCATAGCACTCAATTCCCTTTGAATATCTGGAAAGCTTTCTCAAGAACAACAGGTTAAAATAAGTCCATACTGTGAAGATTAAAATAAATACCTAACTCTTCAGTGCCCAGACATTGATAAACACCTACAAACATCAAGACCTGCCAGAAAGACATGACCTTACCAAACGAACTAGATAAGGTACCAGTGACCAATCTTGGAGTGAGGAAGCTAGGTGACCTTTCAGAGAAAGAACTCAAAATAGCTGTTCTAAAGAAGCTCAGACAACTTCCAAAAAACACAAAGAAGGAATTCAGAAGTCTATCAGAGAAATTTAACAAAACATTGAAATAAAAAAGCAGAAATTCTAGAGGATAAGAATTCAATTAACAAACTGAGAAATGCATCAGTTGCTCGACAGAAGAACTGACTAAGCAGAAAAAAAAGAATCAGTGATCTTGAAGACAGTTTATTTGAAAAAACACAGTCAGAAGAGAAAAATATAAAAAATAATAAATAAGAATGAAACATGCCTACAAGATCTAGAAAATAGCCTCAAAAGAGCAAATCTAAAAATTATTGGTCTTAAAGAGGAGGTATAGCAAGAGTTAGGGGTAGAAATTTATTCAAAGAAATAATAACAGAGAATGTTCCAAGCCTAGAGAAAGATATCAATATTCAGGTATAACAAAGTCATAGCAGATTTAACACATCAAACAGATTTAACACTAAGAAGACTACCTCAAAGCATTTAATAATCAAGCTTCCAAAAGTCACAGATAAAGAAAAGGTACTAAGGGAAGCAACAACAACAAAAAACAAAAAAAACAAACCAAAAAACATATAAAGGAGCTCCAATATGTCTGGCAGCAAACTTCTCAGTGGCAACCTAACAGGCCAGGAGAGGGTGACCTGATATATTTAAAGTGCTGAAGTAAAAAACCTTAATCTTAGAATATTATACCTTGCAAAATTATCCTTTAAATATAAAGGAGAAATACTTTCCCAGACAAACACAAGCTGAGGGATTTCATCAACACCAGATCTGTCCTACAAGAAATGTTCAAAGGAGTTTTTCTATCTGAAAGAAAAGAATGTTAATGAGCAATAAGAAATCATCTGAAGGTATACAACTCACTGGTATCCATAAAGACACGAATACAGAATACTCTATTGCTGCAGTTGTGGTGTATAAACCACTTATATCTTGAGTAGAGAGACTAAAAGACAAACTTATCAAAAATAGCAAGAACATTTGGACAACTAGATACTATAAAAAAATATGGATAGAAACAATAAAATGTTAAACAGCAGGGAAGATGGTGTTAAATAGTAGAATCTGTTAGATTTCTGCTTGCCTGTTTATTTGTTTGTTTGTAGCAGACCTGTCATATGTTTAAAATATTGGTTACAAAATGCTTTTTGCAAGTCTCATAGTAACCTCAAATCAAAACAGCTATAAAACATACACAAAAAATAAAAGTAAGAAATTAAAACACACCACCAGAGAAAACCACTTTTAACAAAGAAAGATGGAAGGAAGGAAGGAAGGAAGGAAGGAAGGAAGGAAGGAAGGAAGGGAGGGAGGGAGGGAGGGAGGGAGGGAGGGAGGGAGGAAGGAAGGTCTACAAAAATCAAATAACAACATGGAAGTAGTAAGTCCTTATCTATCAATAACAACAGTAAATTCTCCAATAAAAATACAGAGTGGCTAAATGGATAAAAAAAAAAAAAGCCAACCATAAAGTGTCTATAAGAAACACACTTCACCTATGAAGATACATACAGACTGAAAATCACTGAAAATCACTTCTTCCATCTAAAAAGATGGAAGAAGTGATTTCATACAAATGGAAACCAAAAAAAGAGCAGGGGTAGCTATACTTCTATCAGATAAAATAGATTTCAAGTCAAAAACTGTAAAAAGAGACAAAGAAGGTCATTATACAGAGATAAAGAGATCAACTCAGCGAGAGAATATAACAATTTTAAATATAACACTGGAGCTAAATATAACACTAAATATAACTAAATATAAAAAAAACTAAATATAACACTGGAGCGCCCAGATATGTAAAGCAGATATTATCAGAGCTAAACAGAAAGATAGACCCCAATACAATAATCATGAGATACCTCAACACTCCACTTTCAGCACTGGACAGATTATTCAGACAGAAAAACAACAATGAAACATTGGACTTATTCTGCACTATAGAGCAAATTGACCTAGTAGATATTTATGGAATGTTTCATCCAACAGCTACAGAATCCATGCCCTTCTCCTTGGCTCATAGATCATTCTCAAAGATAGATCATATGTTAGGCCACAAAACAAGTCTCAAAAACTTCAAAAAACTGAAATTATACCAAGTATTTTCTCTGTCTACAATGGAATAAAACCAGAAATCAATAACAGAAGGAACATTTGAAAATATACAAACAATAAAATGGAAATTAAACAATATGCTCCTTAATGACCAGTAGGCCAATGAAGAGATTAAGGAGAAAATTTAAAAATTTCTTGCAATAAATGAAAATGAAAACACAGCATATCAAAACCTACAGTGAAAGTAGTAATAAGAGAATAAATTTTGGCCAGGTGTGGTGGCTCATACCTGTAATCCTAGCACTCTGGGAGGCTGAGGTGGGAGGATTGTTCAAGGTCAGGAGTTTGAAACCAGCCTGAGCAAGAGCAAGACCCTGACTCTACTAAAAATAGAAAGAAATTAATAGGACAACTAAAAATATATAGAAAAAATTAGCCGGGCATGGTGGTGCATGCCTGTAGTACCAGCTACCCAGGAGGCTGAGGCAGAAGGATTGCTTGAGACCAGGAGTTTGAGGTTGCTGTGAGCTAGGCCGACACCATGGCACTCTAGCCCCAGCAACAGAGTGAGACTCTGTCTCAAAAAAAAAGAGGACAAATTTTATATCAATAAATGCCTACATCAAAAAAGTAGAAAAGCTTCAAATAAGCAATCTAACGATGCATCTCAAAGAACTAGAAAAATAAGAACAAACAAAACCCAAAGTTAATAGAAGAAATTATACAGAATAGAACAGAAATATATAAAACTGAAACAAAAAAATACAAAAGCTCAAAGAAACAAAGATTGGGTTTTTGAAAAGATAAACAAAATTGACTCACCTTTAGTCAGACTAACTAAGAAAAAAGAGAGAAGACCCAAATAAATGAAATCAGAGATGAAAAAGGAAACATTACAACTGATACTGCAGAAATCCAAAGGATCATGAGAGACTACTATGAGCAACTATATGCAACAAATTGGAAAACTCAGAAGAAATGAATAAATTCCTAGACACATAAAATCTGCCGATATTGAACCAGGAAGAAATATAAAACTAGAATAAACTAATAACAGGTAATGAGATAGAAGTAGTGATACAATTTTTCCCATCAAAGGAAAGCCCAGGACCTGGTGGTTTCACTGCTGAATTCCATCAAATATTCAAAGAAGAACTAATATCAATCCTATTTAAATTATTCCAAAAAATTGAGGAGGAAGGGATAACTCCAAAACTCATCTTACAAGGCCTGTATCACCCTAATACCCAAACCAGACAAAGACACACACAAAAAGAAAACTATAGGCCAATATCTCTGATGAACATAGATTCAAATATCCTTAACAAAATACTAGCAAAACAAATGCAACCACACATTAAAAAGATTATTCATCATGATCAAGTGGTATTCATCCCAGGGATGCAAGGATGGTCCAACATACAAATTAATCCATGTGATACATCACATCAACAGAAAGAAGGACAAAAATCATGTGATACTTTCAGTTGATGCTGAAAAGCATTCAATAAAATTCAGCATCTTTCCATGAGAAAAACTCTGCAAAAACTGGGTATAGAAGGAATTTACTTCAACACAACAAAAGCCATATATGACAGACCCTCAGATAGTATCATACTGAATAGAAAAAAAACCTGAAAGCCTTTCCTCTAAGACCTGGAACGAGAAAAGGGTGCCCACTTTCACCACTGTTATTCAACACAGTACTGGAAATTTTAGCTAGAGCAATCAGACAAAACAAAGAAATAAAGGGCATCTAAATTGGAAAGGAAGAAATCAAATTATCCTTGTTTGTAGAAGATATGTTCTTATATTAATATCTAGAAAAACCTAAAGATTACACACACACAAAAAAACCCACATTAGAACTGATAAACAAATTCAGTAAATTTGCAGAATATAAAATCAACATACAAAAATCAGTAGCATTTTTATATGCCAACAGTTAGCAATCTGCAAAGACATGAATAAAGTAATCCCATTTATAGTAACTATAAATGAAATAAAATACCTAGGAATAAACCTAACCAATGAAATGAAATATCTTTATAGTGAAATTTATAAAATATTAATAAACAAAATTGAAGAGAACACACAAAAAATGGAAAGATATTCCATGCTCCTGGATTGGAGAAATCAATATCATTAAAATGTCCATATTACCCAAAGCAATCTACAGATTCAAAGCAATCACTATCAAAATACCAATGACATTCTTCACAGAAATGTAAAAAATAATCCTAAAATTTATATGGAACCACAAAAGACACAGAATAGCCAAAATCTTCCTGAGCAAAAAGAACAAAACTGGAAGAATCATATTACCTGACTTCAAATTATGCTATAAATCTTTAGTGACCAAAACAGCATAGTACTTGCATAAAAACAGACCTATAGACCAATGTGTCTCAATAGAGAACCTAGAAATAAATCCACACATCTATAGTGAACTTATCTTTGACAAAGCTACCAAGAATGTACAGTGGGGAAAGGACAGTCTCTTCAATAAATGGTGCTGGGAAAACTGGAAGTCCATATGCAGAAAAATGAAACTAGACCCTAATCTCTTGCCATATACAAAACTCAAATCAAAAGGGATTAAAGACTTAAATATAAGACCTGAAACTATGAAACCACTAAAAGAAAACATTGAGGAAATGCTTCAAGACAATGGTCTGGGCAAGGATTTCTTGAGTAATACCCCCTAAGCACAGGCAGCCAAAATAAACTTAGACAAATGGGATCACATCAAGCTAAAAACCTTCTGTACAGCAAAGGAAACAATCAACAAAGTGAAGAGACAACCCACAGAATGTCAGAAAATATTTGCAAACTACCCTTCTGACAAGGGATTAATAACTAGAATATATAAAGAACTCCAACAACTCAATAGGAAAAAATCAAATAATCTGATTAAAATATGGGAAAAGAATCTGAATAGACATTTCTCCAAAGACATACAAATGGCCAATTTTTATATGAAAAAATACTCAACATCATTAGTCATCAGAGAAACACAAATCAAAACTACAATTAGATATCATCTCACTCCAGTTAAAATGGTGTTTATCAAAAAGACAGGCAATAACAAATACCAACGAGGATGTGGAGAAAAGGAACCCTTGTATTCTCTTTTTGGGAATGTAAATTAATGCAACCACTATGGAGAACAGTATGGAAAGTCCTCATAAAACTGAAAATAGAACTACCATATGACCCAGCAATCCCACTGCTGGGTAGATATCCAAAGGAGAGGAAATCAGTATATTGAAAAGATATTTGCACTTTCATGTTTATTGCAGCACTAGTCACCACAGCCAAGATTTGGAATCAACCTAAGTGTCCATCAACAGATGAATGGATAAAAAAATTGTGGTACATATACGCAATGGAATATTACATAGCCAAAAGAAGGAATGAAATCCTGCCATTTGTAACAATATGAATGGAACTGGAGTACACTATGTTAAGTGAAATAAGGCAAGCACAGAAAGACAAATCTCCCATGTTCTCATTCATATGTGGGAGCTAAATATTAAAAACACTTGATCTTAAGGACACAGAGAATAGAAAGACATTTCCAGAGGCTGGGAAGTGTAGCAGGGAGTGGGGAATAAAAAGTGGGTAATGGTTAACGGGTGCAAAAATATAGCTAGACAATTAGATTTGATAGCACAGCAAATGACTGTTAATAAAAATAAGCTAGAATATGATTTAAAATAACTAAAAGAGTGGAACTGGTAAGTTCCTAACACAAAGAAATGATAAAACATCTTCATCCTGAGGTGAAGGATACCCGAATAACCTTGATTTGATTAATTCACATTGTATGCCTATATCAAAACCTCACATGTACCATATAAAGATATACAACTATTATGTACCCATAATAATTAAAAAGAAAAATTATATATAGTAAAAAAAAAAAATTACACCAGAGTTGCTGTACCAAGACTAGTCACGCAAATCCTTTTTCTTCCATTAAACAAAGCCTTGCAAACACTGATTTTTGTCTTCTGTTTAACAGAGAACAAGGTCAGGAGCCTGGCTGCTAAGAAATTCTTACCCTTTTTGCCAGCTGGCCAGGTTCTTGGATTTTCTCTACTGTAGCTTTTCAAAAGAAACAGAGTGGCTTTAAACCATAGGGAGCAAAGGCCCTTTCCCACATAAGGTTCTCTGAAAAATCAGACATGAGGTAGATTGATTCATTGGAGAAAAAAATAATTTAAATTAATTTTTAACATGTATACACAGGAGCTTTTAGAATGAAACTTAATTCCTCAATGAAGTACAGAAGGGGTTTTTTTGTTTGTTTTTTCTTTTGTTTTGTTTTCTGTTTTTGTTTTTTTAAGAATGAGGGTTTAGAAGTAGCAAAACAGGTTTGCAAGAGAGAAAAGAGGCTAGCCAAGGTGATCTTGTTATGCAGGTAAAGCCTCACAGTTAGTAGTCCTCACAGAGAGTAGGTAGTAAATTTCTTTTAATCCCTTTAAAGGCGTCAGTCTCCCACTTATTCTTTCCTAGATTGGGTAAATAAAGTCCTGGCTGCATTAATAGAGATCCTCTACAGATGTAAATTTTCTCCCACAGATGAGAGCTTTGTAGCATTATTTCTGTAGCATTATTTTTGCACCAGCCACCTCAGAATATGCCAAAGAAATATATTTCAGGGTAAAATACTATAATTTTTCTAACTGGCTGATGTATGGCCAGTATGGGGGTTTTAGTCAATTCTAGAGGCCTCATTTCCCATAATTTAGACCTCCTGTCAGTTTTGACCAAGAATTGGTCAAATCCAATGTAAGACAGAGTAAAACCAAAAACAGAAGAAATTACTACACAAGTAATACATTGTTGAGATCTCTAAGTATAAATAGAAATTACAGCCAGTTAACAATAAATCTTATCTTCAGCTAGAAATGTCTAAAAGGAAACCTCAGATCAGCTCCTTACCTAGAGACGGGGCCCAAGCCAAACCTACTCTCTATCATCAAGCAAGCAGGGAAACTTGCTTTCCTTATTAGAAGCGAGCAAAACTCCTTGAAGGAGTTTTCCAGCAAAATAAACCTTGAATTTCAAGTCAAAAATTTGGGAAGATTGAGGAAACTCAGGAGGCAGCTGCGTTTTGGCCTTGACAAAACTAACAATCTTTTAGAGTAAATCTCTAGCTGCTACCTTAGCCCTGATGGGAGAAATCACTGTAAGTCAAAAGGGGCTCTACTCCAGGGTGTCCACTCATGTGGTTGTCAACCCAAAATAAGTGACTGGTGCATACTCTGAAGAAAAATATATGCACTGAAGACATTAGAGATATCAGAAGAGGCTGCTTTGGACTAGACTCAAACCTGGGCTTCGGTTCCCCACTCCCACTCTCCACTGTGAGGATCAGTACTTCAGTGCATCCCGTCAATGGACAAAAAGACAAACTCTGGAAGATAACTTAAGGAGGTTTATTCTGAGCCAAATTTGAGAACCATGACCTGGAGCCATGCCCAGGAAGCCTTGAGCAAGTAGGCTCGCTGTGGCTGGGTTACAGTTTGGTTTTTTTTTGTTTGTTTGTTTGTTTGTTTTTTTTGAGACAGAGTTTCACTTTGTTGCCCAGGCTAGAGTGAGTGCCATGGCGTCAGCCTAGCTCACAGCAACCTCAAACTCCTGGGCTCAAGCAATCCTGCTGCCTCAGCCTCCCAAGTAGCTGGGACTACAGGCATGTGCCACCATGCCCGGCTAATTTTTTTTTTCTATATATATTTTAGTTGGCCAATTAATTTCTTTGTATTTATAGTAGAGATGGGGTCTCGCCACAGTTTGGTTTTATACATTTCAGGGAGACAGGAATTACAGGGAAAGTCACAAATCAATACATGGAAAACCTACATTGGTTTGGCCCAAAAAGATGGGACATCTCAAAGCAGGGGCTTACAAGTCATAAGTGGGTTTAGGGATGCTTTAGTTGATAATTGGCTGAAAAGAGATAGGCTTTGTCCAAAAGACCAGGAATCGGTGAAAAGAATGCTTGAGTTCAGATAAGGGTCTTCTGTCTTTCATGTGATGCTATACCAGAATCACGTTGGGAAGTAAACATCATAAAAACCTGTTTATTGAGATTTATCATTTGTAGGCATGACTCACCAGGCTCCCTTAGAAAGGATATTTTGTGGAAGAACAAAGAAAAAGATCAGAGTTCAGTCCTCATAACCCATTTCTTGCTTTCATGTGTATTACAAATGTTGTGAAACCTTGGAGAACAGAAACTGTATTTTGGGCAGAGTAAGAAAAAATGGGACTAACACAATATATGAAAGATTTAGAGAAAATGATCGATTCACGGATTTGAAAATAATGAATTAGTTTGCCACAATATGTGTATATGTCTGTATGTGTGTATTATAACAAGTTCCATAAGTGCTTGTGCAGCTTTTATAACTGAGAATTCTGTTACTAACCAAATAAATATCATTTGGAAGTCTAATGATTTATATATATATATATATTTTTGATAATTAAGAGTACTTTTTTATTTTTTATTTTTTTATTTCGGCATATTATGGATTTTTTATAATTAAGAGTACATTTTTTTATTTTTTTATTTTTTATTTTTTTTGGCATGATTTATATTTTTACTATACTTATTTAGTTTTATAAATTTTAAATAACAAATCATTATTTTGACTTTTTGTGTCAGCCCATGAGTGAAGACAGCAATGGTTAACATAAACAGTAACAACTAAAATATTCAAAATTTACAAGATTGAAATAAGTTTAAAGTTAAGTTCTACTTCTGAGTTGAAGAAAGTAGAAAGCTTATTTTGTGGGAAAATTATGAAGACTAACAAATATTCAAAATTTACAAGATTGAAATAAGTTTAAAGTTAAGTTCTACTTCTGAGTTGAAGAAAGTAGAAAGCTTATTTTGTGGGAAAATTATGAAGACAAAGGAGATTTTGAGAGTAAAAATCTCTACAAAATAACCAAAATTCCTGAGAGAATTTCAGACTTTCAAAGGCTATGAAATTGGTGGGTTCAAACCAAGATCTCCAGGAGATCCAAGGAAGCAGGTAATGTCTGGGTTGCAGAGGGAAAGAATAGGAAATTGACCGAGATCTCTCTCTGACAGGTTGAGTAGGTGGAGTCTGAAGGAGGATCCAGAAGGCCCAGGGGATGGAGGGATCTGCAGAACAGGGTGGGTGGGGAGGGGCTGTGGTTCAGCCTCCTCCCCACATCATCAACCCCACCCTCAGGAGCCCTTTGTGATGAGGGGTCACAGCTCTGTGATGCAGGCCTGGGCCCTAGTTAACTGGCCCAAAGGCAACGCCCAGGGCTCAGTTGCTTTAGGGCAACAGGCCAATTCAGAAGATGGAGAATTATGCGTTTCCTCTGAGTAGTGCTAGTGATACATGGCTGAACCCCAGCTCCACCTCCTGGATGATAGATCTCATCCTGGGCATCCTGTGTGGACTGGGGCTCTTCGTGCTGTTACTCCCCTGCCTTGGGAGCAACGCATCCTCGCCACCGGCTGGGCAGAAAAGAAGAATCAGGAAGGTAAGGAACTCTCAGCCCAGACCTAACAGAGAATGATTCTCTCTTTTCTTTCTATTATTATTTCCACTTTTCCAAATTGACTAGAGATTCCCGAGATGGGAAATTTCCTTGTCCTTCTAGGCCCGGGTGGGGCAGGAAGAGGTTAGAGTAGTATAGGATTTCTAGACTAAGCTCTCAGACACCTGTGTGGGTGAAGAGGAGGCATCAGGGAAAAGTCAAATGCCAGGACTAAGGAACCAGGAGGAGGCTATGAAAGGCTTGAGATCTGTGTGTGTGACGGCCCTCCGCCCTGGTTCATCAGTCATCAGTTGCCTTCCTATGGCCAGTACCTCTAGCCCAGCCCATCTGTGTCTGGTGATCTGAGGCCTGTGCTGAGCCTCCCATCAGAGGCTGCTCAACTCTGGCCTCTTTGAGAAGCGGAATCCTGCCTGACAGCTCAGAGGTACCTGTAGATTTGAGTCCTGAGTGTCTCAAGCAGAGGAACAGTGACTGAAGACACCCATGGTGGATCTCATGTCAGAAATCCCTCTTGGCATTATTTCAAAGAAGGAAAACAAACAATATTTTTATCCACTTTAAAAATGAGTAAAAGGAAAGAAAAGAAGACAGAGCTCCAAGAGCTGTAGAAGGTCATGTCCTCCATAAGGACTAAATGCCTACAGCTTGTCTGGGGGGAGGTGAGTGAGGACTGGTCCCAGCCCCTCAATCTTTCCTGTCTCTCAGGATCCAGTGGAAAAGAGGAGGCGGCCCAGGAGCAGGAAGAAGGGCTGCCCTCTAAAAGGTAGGGTTCTGCTTCTGCCTCTCCACTCAGAGCCCCTGGGAGGGATTTAGCTTCATTGTCCTGAGGAATGAGTCTCCCAGGAGGTACACTGCAGGCCTGAGGTGGGTGGGGGTGGCATCCAGGGAAGGAAATCAGAACCCGGGATCTCCTCAGATCCCGGGCTGGGCATGAAGCCAGGTGGGCCGAGAATGGGTCCTGCCCAGTAGGGGCCTGGATGCGGAGGTGGGCCCTGGAGGCCCAACTGTAGACAGCTGCTCAGCCTGGCTAAGGCTGGTTCCTCTTTGAGCAAACCCTGTCTGCTCCCCCACAGGGTGGGTGTGAGGACCCTGTGGGATGGATAGGGGAGCACTGTGTACATGATAAAGTGCTGCACACCAAGCTTCCTGCTGTCCCTCTCAGGGTCACATGGCCTTGAGCCCTGATGCATGGGCTCTAGGGTCTAATCCCCCATGGTCTGCCCTAGAGGGACACTCAGGCTCCGGTAAGATCCTCAAGCCCCTCCCTTCCCCATCCTAACCCGGCTCCTAATTTCTAGTTTGCAGAGACTGCCTGAGGGAACTGGAGGGGGCTCGGGACCTGATTTTGCTTCTGCAGAGGTGAGGAACTCTCCCCTTCTCTCCTTCTCCTCCTTCCTGTCAGGGCCTGGGACCCACTCTGAGGCCTGAAGCTGACCTGGGAGCGGGGGAGATCATGGGATGGGAACAGGATGTGGCTAGAGCCCTGGGACCAGGGAGAGACAGAGCTTTGTGAAGTCAGCATGGGGGCAGTGGAGGGCCCTGGGCCACACCCTGGCCCCACCCACCCCTGCTGCAGCTTGTGCCTCCTGTCTTCTGCAGCCACCTGGAAAAGCTCTGTGAAAAAAGGAGCTTTTACCAGCTCTCATGTGCAGATCCCCCAGGGAAAGTGTGCAAACCAGCACCTGCCAGAGCCCACCGGCCACCTGGGGAATGTGCGGAAGATGCTTCTCCTGCCACCTTGTCCCCATTGGCTTCCCCGGCTCCCCTGGCCCAGCGGCCTTCACCTCTGGCCTCCATCCTGCCAGTACAACCTCAAGAAGACCAGTCTGACTTGATGAGAATCCCCCCAGGCACCATCCCAGAGAGCTCACCTCCAGGTTACTCTTGTTCGGTGCCTCCTGTCTTGGCCACCTTAGGCCTTGAACGCACCATTTTGTTCCTTTCCTGGTGGTGGGCAGCTGCCAAGGCCCTTTTCTTTCCCACCTCACCACACAGCAAATCCCAGAAAGAGCCTCTTTTCCACCATCCACCAGAGGCTTGGTTCTGGGGAGACCCCACACACAGGCAGATAGAGGGCGGTGGCTCTGTTTTCCCTAACCGTGATGTCCGGAAGCTCCTGGAAATACTCATTGCTAAGAGAGCAGGACTGAAGCTGTGGAAAGACAAAGAAAAGGAGAGGTCATTTCTGAAACAAGTGAGCCCCGATTACTCCCAGGGTTCTCTGGGGAATATGGTAAATTCCCCGAGCTGGGAGTGGGACACCACAACTCCACACCCCTTTTGGGACATGAAAGACAAACCAGAGCAGCTTCCAGCTCCTCAGCAGCTCTCCCATCCAGCCATGGGGGACCACATACAGCAGAAATGCAGGCAGCTCTTCTGGGGCCTCCCCTCTCTGCACAGTGAGTCCTTGGTAGCTGCTGCCTGGGTCTCTAGGAGGCCTACTACAAAATCACCACGTCACTCTGTTTCATTCAACATAGTCCCTGACTATTTTCCAATTGAAGATTGGAGTGAAGAACCTTCACAGCCTCCCCAGGACCAGCCTGAGCTCCATCCCGAGCCCCAGCCCCAGCCTTTGCCTCAACCCTGGCCCGAGCCCCAGCCCCAGCCTTTGCCTCAAACCTGGCCCGAGCCCCAGCCCCAGCCTTTGCCTCAAACCTGGCCCGAGCCCCAGCCCCAGCCTTTGCCTCAAACCTGGCCCGAGCCCCAGCCCCAGCCTTTGCCTCAAACCTGGCCCGAGCCCCAGCCCCAGCCCCCACCTTTGGATGACATCCACACCGAGGTCCCTCCCTCTCCTGCTCCCCAAGACGTACCATATTGCTCTC
>VSMD01018114.1:0-41597 GCA_008750895.1 Mirza zaza
TTCTTCCTTGGCAACAAGATCAACATGCTAGAATCACATTATGGTTTCACGAATGTTTAACTTCACCTTTTTGGCTCTTTGGGTATGCACACAGCTGGCATCCAACAGGTTTTACATTTTATACCTTCCTGAGTTTGAAATAAACCATTCCTAACCTTGGAGTTGGGTTGTCCAAATAACTGAGTGTAAACTCCTATGCCTTCAGCACCAACCAGCCTCAGTCTGAAGAGGTGACACATGGGACCCAGCTGTGGGGTCCCTGGTCCCTTTCTGCTGCCCAGACGAGGAGGTGCAAGCAGCAGCATACACCCCTTAAATTAATCTTATTGTCCTCCTTTTTTTCTAGTTTTCATGGAGCGCTCTTCCCTTTCTTCCCTATTCACTTGGCAACCCCATCCGTTGGTTTTTAAGTTAGATGTTATTTCCTTGGGAATCACTCCTGACCTATCCTAGACTAAATTGGGCCTTTCCTTTAAGTTGCTCTATAATCTCTTGTGATATCCCTGGCACAGGACTTATGCCTCTGCAAATATTACCATGCAATGTAATGTGAATAGTATATATTAATATATTTATCTGTATTCTCAGCTCCAGAGCTATCCTTATGGGAATGGGATGCACCCATGTTCTCAGAATGGGCAGTACACATGTAGATCATTCAGTTCCTTTACCCTCAGGGACACTTGGCAGAGTGTAGGGTAGCAGTGGTTGTCACGGTCTCTACTCCAGTACAAATATTATATTTTCTGGGTGTCCAGATGTGAAAGTACTTGGGAGGCACTGTGATAGTAGACTGTGAGCTCTTTGAGGGCAGAGTTCATGACTGTGTTATTTTTTACTACCCTCCAGAGCCAGGTACAGTGTGTGATTGATATATAGTAGGCACCTGATAAATACATAGTGAATGAGGGGGGAAAAAACAAGGTCTTTACAGAGTGACTGGGTCTTCTCTTATACAGCACCAAGGGGGCTTCCGTGACCCTGAGAAGTTATTTAAACTTTCTTCCTTCAGTTTTTACAAATGAAGGTATTAATAGCATTTACCTCATGGAGTGGTTTGAGAATTATAAGTCAATGTGTGGAAAGCATTTAAAATTGTACCTGAACACATAGGGAAGCACTCAGTGAATATCAGTGTGATTATTGCGGTGGTTTTAATATATTAATCAAAAGCCGACTTTAGTGGACCTGTGCTCCAGGTACTTTCTCTGGGCACTTAGAGATCTGTAATAATATCAGCTAACAAGTAATCTTTGCATGCATGTCTCACAGTATCATTAAAGTATGATTACAAGTGAAAAAATCTATTGTTAATAATACATTACAGAGTATTTTTTTAAATTCTGATTTATTTAAAAAAATCTCAGTCCTAATAGGAAAAAGATGCTTTGACTAACTTCCATAATTAACCATACTGTCATTGTCAGGGAAAGATACAACAGGTATAAAAGGGAGGAAATAGAAAATAGAAATAGAAAATAGAAAAGGAAAAAGGACTCTGTGTGTTCTCACGTGGTACAAAGACTGGAAGGAAGTCATGGTTTATGATAAATAATGACAGGTCAGTACTGCCGTGCTAACAATACTTTCAACAATACTGGAGCCCTCCAAAAGGTCCTTAGAAAGAGAACCTGGGAACAGTCTTCTTCCCCCTTAAGATTGCTCTTTACAATGAGTAGCTGGCATTAGAATCACGTGATTCAGTATGTACATCATGTATGTGATCCAAGTGTCTCTTTGAGTCTCATGCTCACTGAGTTTTCTGTTATGGGGCTTTCTTGGTGAGCATACATCGCTTAAAAGTTTCTTTCCTGGACTTTATCCCTCCTCTGAAAACAGGTGTTATGCTTAGGGTGATCTTCCTTATTTCTAATCAGAAAAGACAACATGTCAAAATGATTTTAGTGTGTTCTCTTCCTGGAATTGATCTTCTGTGTTCTTAAAGGATTGAAACAATATTTTTGCTAAGCGTCCTTTTAAATATTTTCAACTCATTCTTCAATTGTCCTGATTCTGCTACTAGGTATAAATAGGCAGCATTTGATACTCTAGATCGTTCTTCTCAGTTTCCATGACATCCCTTTTTGCTGTTTTCTCTCTTTGTTACTTTTTTCTTTATCCCAACCCCAAAATGCTGGCTCTCTTCCTAAACTCCAGCCTTGCCCTTCTGTTCTAGTTCCTCAGCCATGGCTTTTGTTCTCTTGGCTTTTGCTACTATCCTTAAGTAAATAATTTTCCAGGCCTCATCTCCAGCCCTAGCCTCTTACTCACAGTTTCGGTTGATCACAGGACATTTCCATTGACATGTTCTAGCACAGCCAGGTTGTAAGAGCACATAAAGGAACACTGGGCCCCTCTAGGATCAGAGGTGTCGTGAGTAGGAAAGCTGAGAATAGCACTTAGAAACATAGTTTTAACAGGAGTCAGGGATGAAAATCTAGAGGGACAGAAAAGCCCGCGGAAACAGGAGAAAGGAAAGAGCAGCAGATTAGAAAAAGCCAGCTCAGAATATTTACTTACAGAAATGTTTACTTGCAATCCAGCTGGTTTTTGAAAAAACTCACAAAAAATAATATATATGTTTGAAGAACATATGGAAATCAAAGAAACTACAAATAAGACACTAAATTTACCTGCAATAACCACACCCGGAGTTAATGGTCATTAATATTTTGGTGTAGGTCCTTCCGTACACCATCTTACATGTACAAATATTTGCATCATAATATAATTACCTTTTGTACCCTACTCTTTAAACAATATATCATAAGTATTGTCACATGATGTGAAATATTCTAGAACATGATTTTTTTTATAGATATACTATGCTTCAGCATATAGGTTTTACATAATTTATTTAGCAAGTTCCCTATTGTTGAATGTCTAGGGTAAGAGTGACTTTTAAGAAATCCAAGGAACCAATTGAGTGACCTCTGGAGAAACCCCCTTTGGGTTGGCCCTTAGTGGCAGAGGAGAGACAGCCTGATCCCCTAAGAGGAGAATAGCTTCAGGAGTCGGAAGAGAAGGGTCTGGCACTTCATTTATCATCTATATGACTGGATACATTACTTCACATCACTGGGCTTCTTTTTATCTATAAAATTAGGGCTTTGGATTAGTTACCTCCCAGGTAAACTGATCAGCTCTGACATTTTAAAATTCTAAGTGACTGGGGATAATGTGTGAAGAGTAGTTATATGTGGCCTTAGATTCTGATGGAAGCCCAGAAATATGGGACTCAAGGCAAAACTCCTGAAATGAGGATAAAGACTGCCCCATTTTCAGAGCACCGCTCATGGATTTTGCTCTTCTCCCAAGCCCTCCCCCTCATCTGCAGCAGGCAGATGCTTGCACCAAGAAAAGCCATGTTGCAAAATAGTTCAGCGCTTTTGAAGACTCTGTGTTGAAGGAGAATGAAGTAAAGAAACTGTGAGAAGTAGAAACAGCTTATGTTCAGTGGCTCTGTGGGTGACCTGTCTACCACACGATGGCCCTCTGGTCTCTAAACCATGCTCTACACATTGCTAGATTTTCTCCATTTTCTTTGAATTTTATCCAGAAATTCAACTCATTTATATAGTTGAATTCTGCCAGTGATTCTTATCACTTGTAAACCCGTATCACCTTTGACGAAGATCTAAAAATGCACATTCTTCTTTAATAAAATGTCAAATTATAAAATGAATACTTGACTACTTAGATAACAAAGTTGAGGTTTCCCATTAATTGCTTTCTAAACTGTGCCCCAATCTACCTCTCCCCACTCCCAGCCCTGTTTGTTCACTCAGAGATTCTGAGAAGCCTAGTTGAGATCAGTTATTGGAGTTAGTAAATTATACGAACCTCCTAGAATAGTAGGGTTAAATTTTTACCTTATAGACATTTTGGAAAATATTTTGGAAAAGAAAAAGAAAATGAGAATTTAACAAGCATAGACCATAGAGCATTCCAGGTGCTTCGTGCTGTTGATGTGTGTAATTCTATGGGGCAGTTATTAGTGATGATCATTTACCCACAGGGGAACAAATGTACAGAGAGAGTCAAAGCCACATGGCTAAGCTGGGATGTTAACTACATTTCTGCCACCCACAGAGTTCTTCCTATTGCACTGTGGTCATATACATGCACCAAATGGGAGCCTTCAACCTATGTGCATATGGGAAGACTTTTCATGTGGGAAGGTGGAGGGGAAGACTTTCTGAAGGTCTTACATAGCAACTGCAAATACATTTCAGAAATTCTTCAGAATGACAAAACAAAGACCAATGAATGAACTATCGAGATCTTATTTGAATCTAATATGATTTTCTAACATATCTAGGATGACCATACCCACTTCAATAGTCCTTTATGATAGCTATTAACCCAGGGTAACTAATTAATAACACCCCAGTCTCTCCCCAAAGTGTTCTTCTGTATATGATACTAATAAATAATATGATCCCTCTATTTATATGTGTCTTTAATCATTAAAATCTGCATGGTATTAGTCATAAAGCAAAAATGGGCCAAGAGGTAACATTAAAGAAGAAATTCCCAGGACCTTATATTGCATAATTGCACCAAGAAATGTTCCAACACTCTTTACTGTTGTCCTCACATTGTCTTGAGAGTAACAGGAAGTCATATGGTGGTGCATTCTCCTTCTAAGGATATCTTTTTTAATTTCCTATGACTGCTTCCATGCTCTTTAAATGTGAATTTGGGTTTTGTTTTTTTTTTTTTTTTTTTGAGAAGTGTAATGAAAATGACCGAAATGGAGTGCAAATTTTTAACCCAATTAGCAAATCAAAAGAGTTCCAGGTATTTTTAAAGTAGGTTATAGTCAGGATTTCTGCTAAATGAATAGATTTTAGCAGCTCTTGCTACACATACAAAAAGGAGTAACTAACTGTAAGATGATGGGCATATTAATTTGCTTCACTATAGTAATTGTTTTTCTATCTATAGGTGTCCTGTAACATCATGTTGTATACCTTAAATATGCACAATGTAATTTATTTTTAAAAGTTTTTAAATAAAGATAAGAAAGAAAACTTTAAAAAATAGGCTAGAAAACTGCAAGCCTTATGGACCGAGGAGTCCCTTTGGGGCCTACTCTTCCATCACCAAAACACGGAAACGTTTAAACTCCCTAACTCTATAGACTTCTCTGATGCTTATGCTATGGTTATGCTATTGCTGGTGATTCAGTGGTTCTCAAACTGTGGGCTCCTGACCAGCATCAGTATCACTTGGCAGCTTGTTAGAAGTAAAATTTTTGGACCCATCCCAGATCTACTAAATCAAAACCTCTAGTCCTGGGATCCAGCATTGTGCTTTAACAAATGATTCTGATGCATGTTTGGGTTAAGAGCCATCACTATAATGTCAAGAAACTGTAGTATCAGCTGTCTCCCTGATTCTAGTATTAATAATTTGATTTAAATTTAGTAAATAAGACAGGACATAGTTACCTTATTATTGAGATTTACTCATGTAATAACAAATCAACTTGAAAACTCTTGAAACTAGGATGGCTGATAGTTCTAGTCTAATATAAAAGCAGTATCTATTCACTCAATTTTTATTTAGGATCCTCTGTGGGCACTATATACTGGGCACTGTACAACTGTGAGAAAAATAAAGGCCTTGCTCTCATAGAACATTTTTTTCTCTCCTGAGAGAAGACAGAATAAACACAGATTAAATGCACACATCTAGAGTATTCTATGATATCAGGACTAGTGACAAGAACTGTTAGGAAGTGCTGTGAGGCTGAGTAATAGAAAAGTAGCTAGGTACCCAGGTGAGGGAACACTGGCAGTTCAGGAACATGCAGAAGCTCTTCTCATCAGCTCGTTTAAATGGAGCTAGGGGTGAGCCGTGCAGATACTTGGTAGTGTCCTTGGCAGAGGGAACCACAAGTGCAAATGTCCTAAGGCAGGAATCTTCCAGGCATCAGAAAATACCCTTCATGAACTCATTTTCTAAATAGGGTGCCCGTAGGTTCTGCTAGTTTGTGTTGCTCCTTCTCTATGCTTAGGGGGTGGAATAAAACTGTTCCATGCAGCAGTAATTTTGTAAACTAACTCCCTTTTGTCACTCATGAGTTTGGAAAAAAGAGCAATGGAAACCTAAGAGAAGATCACTTGGAGTATCAGGACTGCCTTTTATTTGTTGACCACCAATTCCTAACCTATTTGCAAACTAGACACAACCACTTGGATTCCTAAATCTCAGCACTTTATTCCCAGATCTGGTCCTTTCTATGTTCCATTTCAGGGGAAAGATTTCAACCATGCCAGAAACTAGATTTATCTTTTATCTCATCTTTTTCTTTATCCACCCCCCAAAGTCTAATCAGAATTTGTTAATTATATCTCCTAAATGTTTCCTTGGCTGCTTCCTCTCTTCTCCTCCCCATCGTTCTTCACTTGAATTACTCTGATAGCCCCTAATTCATCTCCCTGACTCTAGTCTCACAATTACCTATTTTTCTACCTGTGATTCCAAAAACATGGGCATTAGTACCAACCCTTCTCTGAAAGTTTCCCCATTGACACAAGGCACAAGTACAGTCCAAAACACAAGGTCCTCCATGATCCTCTCCAAACCCCTTTTTCACTCTCATTTCCCACATACCCTACAATTTATACCAATTGAAAATCCCCCAAAAGCTGCCCTTCCTAAAGCAGTTTTCAAGGTCCATTTCACACTCCTGGGCCCAACTCAAACATCAGCTTTTCCATGCACGATTCCCTGAGGGATGCTCTTCTGTATTATACTGCGGCAAATAAGTTTTTCTTTTATTAGTACTTCATCTTGTATTACAGTTACATGTTAATGTAATCCCCCATTAGATTCGATCTGTTTCAGAGTCAGATATTGGTTTTAGTCATTTTTATATCAGTCCAATTATTAAGACAATGTAATATACCTATGTACTTGTTAAATTGAATTCAATTAAGTATTGGAGGTTGACATGGTCTTATAAAATAAACTCATGAGTTAGCTCTTCCTTAAGCAGAATATTTGACTCCCTGCCACACCTCTGTTCCACCAAAGCTGGGAAATAATTATTTTTCTTTGTTATGAACCACACTACATTCATCTTTTTGAATTTGTTGTAACTGAGAACCTTTTTCTTTCTCTGAAATCATGATCGTTTTTGGTTTAGAGCCACACTGTTTAGAGAAATTCTTTATCTATCTATCTTATATCGAGTAGCAAACATACAAAACACACACATGAAAATACAATTCTTTCAAAGGATAATGCAAAAGCAAAAAAGCTAAATCAGGCTCTCAATGAATTTTTAGAACATTACTGCTCTTCAGATATTTTTATGACCATTTAACACAACAGTTGATAAAAGACATTATGATCCTTACTTTAACAAGATGTTCTATTCATATTGCTATAATTACTTTTTACCTTGTGGTTAAAACATCAGTACAAAGGATTTAAATGAGAAAAATAGGTGTTTATAATTGCCTTCTGATTTTATTAGCCATATATTAATGTGTAATGCCTAATTACATAACACAATTTATGATAGTGCTATAAGATAATTATATAAGAGATCATTTAATCATGTTGGGAATATACTATTGAATGCCAGGCATATTTCAAATAACCAGGAAATTGACTCAAGAGTCTTGGTTTTTCAATAAGGTATGGCATGAGATATAATTATAAATTTGGTGAAACATGTTTATTAGCTCATTTTTAATTTCACATGCTACTAATTATATTTCCTGAAGTTCCTTTCAACTTCAGATTACTTCTTATGGCACAATTATAGTGTATTGCTTAGGAAGTAAAATAAAAATTGCACAACTTGTGATTTATGGGTTTAAGTGACCAGCTATGCCCATCGTAGTGATGATTTGGTCGTCTCTTGAGGCCTAAACCAACTTGTGATGGCATTCTGGAAATTATAGTAAACATAAGTGGTGGTGTGACACACAAAAGATCTCATTATTTGTTAATTTAAAGAAGAGATATCAGTAGCCTCATTGGCAAAAAGTCCTCTGCCTTGTGATCCTTCAGAGGACACCTTAACTTTTAACTTAAAAGTTAAAATATGGATTTTTATCATGATATTTGCTAGAAAGCCTAATCTAGAACATATAAAAGATGTATAAATTGACATTAATTAGTCTATTCATTCATTTTCCAACATTTTATTTTATCATTTTTTAACATACAGGAATGTTGATAGAACCATACACTAAATACCATGTAGCAATCATCTAGAGTCAACAGTTGTTGGAATTTTTGTTCTATTTGCTTTTTCTCTTCTTTGTACATAAACATACGTACGCACACATTCACACACACATGGTAAGTCATTTAGAGTAAGTTTCAGACATCGTGGTTTTTCATTCCTAAAAACTTCCACCATGCATACTCTTGAAATAAAGTCTTATTTCCATTTTCTCATGTAACCATTATACCATTATCACATGTAAGAAATGAAAGAAAGAATTCCTTAATCTCTTCTAACATCCAACCCATAATGATATTTTCCAACTCTTCAAAAATATTTTTCATAGATTTCTTTGCTGCTTCTCTGCGCCCCTCCCGGACTATTTTTCTGCCATTTACATGCATTCTATGTGATCTAATTTTCTTTTCTCTGGGATTATTACTTCTACTTATTTTTTTTTTTAAATTAGTGACTTCCCAGGAGTTTGAAATATATGCTTACAATGAACGTAAATCCACTTTCAAATAACACTGCACCACTTCATGAGTTGTGCAAATAGCTTATCGTATTCCCAGGCTCTCCTTCCCACCCCTTAGCACACTGATGCCATGCATTTCATGAACTCATAAGCTATGAACACCCCATATATTTGTTGCTAAAAATATTTTCATGTATTATCTGTTAGATCAGTTAAAGTACAGAAAACTTAAAAAATATATTTTACCTTCACCTATTTCTTCTCTAATGTTCTTCCCTTTTTTAGTTGGATCCAAGTTTATCATGGATGTTATTTTCTTTCTCTCTTGAGACTTTAATTTAATATGTTTTGCAATGCAGGTCCACTGGCAACAAATTCCAAGTTTGGTTACTCTAAGGGTCTTTATTTCTCCTTCATTTTTGAAGGATAATTTTGCAGGATGCAGAGTTCTAGGTTGGTAGTTATTTTTTTTCTTCCGATCTTTAAATATTTTACTCTACTCTCTTATTTGCTTGCACGGTTTCTGAAGAGATGTCTGATATAATTCTTATCGTAATTTCCCTATGCATAGGTTTGTTCTTCTCTGACTTCGTTCAAGATTTTCTCTTTTATATTTCATTCTCTGCAGTTTGAATATGATTTACCTAGGTATAGACATTTTGATATTTATCCTGCTTTGTCTTCTCTGAGATTCCTGAGTCTGTAGGCATTCATCATTAATTTTGAGAAATTCTCAGCAATATTACTTCAAGTATTTCTTCTGTTTCTTTCTTCTCTTTTTGGTATTCTGAAAATGTGTATATTACACCTTTTATAATTATCCCACAGTTATTGGATTTTTTTTTTTTTTGTATTTTTCTTTCTGGTTTTTAGTTTGGGAAATTTCTATTCACTTATTATCAAGCTCAGTGATTCTTTCCTTGGCCACGTCAAGTTTTCCAACCAGCCCATGAAAGGCAGTCTTCATTTCTGTTTCAGTTTATTTTTTTAAAAAAAATATTATTTCTAGATTTTCATTTAATTCTTTTTACAGTCTCCATCTCTATTCTCTCATTTCCCATCTGTTTTAACATCTTATCCACTTTTTTCATGACATACCTTAACATATTAGTCATCATTGGTTTAAATTCTTGGTCTAAATTCTCTGTCATATCTGAGTTGGATTTTGTTTGTTTGTTTATTTGTTTTGAGAATTTTTGTCTTTTAGCATGATTTGTAATTTTTTGTTGAAAGCAGATATGATGTATTGGGTTAAAGGAACTGAAGTGGATAGCCTTTTAGTGTGAAGTTTTATGTTTGTCTAGCTGGACTTAAACTGTGTTTACTGTTGCTCTAGCTATGGTGTCAGGGTCTACAATTTCCTCTACTGTCCTTATTTTGTCTCCCTGGTTTTCTTTGGGTTTCCCAAGAGACTCCCTAAATAGTGTCTGTGGCTTGCAGTTCTTTCAGCTATAATTTGCTGTTTTTATATAGAAGCCCCATTTATATATGGGGGTAAAACTGGGAAGAGGAGAAGCACTCTGTAGTTTTCACTTAGGCTCAGCATTCATTGAACTTGTACATCTGGCCTGTGACCTTGACAGGTATTCTCAGCTGTCTAGGAAGAAAAAAAAAGTCTGACATTAGGTATTTCCCTTCCTCTGTATGGATTATACCAAATCAGTTAGGCTCTAGTAAAATATATTGCATTGCTAAAGAGCACAGAAAACTCTGGACATATTTCAAAATGGTTACTTTTCCCTTCTCCCTGCCTAAAGCACAAGAGGATTTTCTTCTGAGAACATCGCGAAGCTCTAGAAGATAAAATTCAGGAAAGTGTGGTCCTCCTCCCTAAGACTAGCTTTCTTCGTCAGATTTTTAAACTCTCAAACTAGTCTATACTGAGTCTTCGGTAATTCTCCAATTACAGTTTAAGTGTTTCTACTGGTACTGGCTCCATCTGTAGGACTCTGGTGATAGGGTTTTGCTGCAAAAAGCTGTGAGTCTCTGAATCCACCCATTTCTGCAGTTTTAGGGCAAGCAGTTGGCTGTATGATCTCAGTTCTCTGGTGGATCTAAGAAGTGCTGTCCATTTTCAGTTTGTTCCGCATTTTCATGTTATGGGGATGGGAGTGAGGACTTCGAAACTCTTTACATGTCAGACAGGAAACTATAAGTCCATTGCTTTTCTGTTTTTGACCCAGGAAGCAATCAAGGGTCACACATTTCAGTTGGTTATTGTGCCCCTGCAGTCCCCTTAATCTAGAAGCAATCCAACTAAACTCAAATTTCTTGAAAAATATCATTGTCATTTCAATTATAGAAGTTTTACATTATGATTTTGTCAGACTGTTTCCTTATGGAGGGAACAGGGTTTGGTGATAATTGTAAAAGAAATTCAAAAGTATATTATGTATTTGGTGGTGATTATTAACACAATTCTGTCAATATACTAACAAATCATTGAATTGTACACTTTACATGAGTGAATTTTATAGTATATAAATTATATCCCATAAAGTTATTTTTAAGTATATATTGAATATATGATTAACTGAGAAATTAATTCTCTGTGAAAGATGCAAAGCAAATTTTTTGCAATTGCAGGGTTAAAGAAGTATATGAGTGTTAGTAAGAATACATCAGTATTGTTTCTTTTCCCTTAAATTTGGATTCAATTGTGTTAGGTACTCTGCTAATTTTAACTAAGTTACCTTTCTTAATTATCATAACTGTGTAGAGTGTGTTTTATTATCCTAATGCTACATGTGAAAAACTGAAACTTCAGGAATGATAAAAATAAGATTGCATGGCTCCTAACAAGCTGGGATTAATTTTAATCATTTTCTCTGGTTGTAATATTATTTGTAATTAATCTATGATGTTATTCCTCTCCCACTTCTACAACTTAAGTTGTCTAAGTCAGAAGTCTATGCACAGCCAGGGTCCTGCTCAGGGCTGTCTGTGCATGGTTCACCTCAGAGCCCCACACTAAGGCAGTACCAAAGATGATCATCCTTTGGCCTCATGCTCATATGACCCCTAAAGGACAATCATTCCTTAAAGCCATATAACTTTGAGGTGGTCAGTGAGGAGAACTGTCAGTATAGATAGACCTGGACATTTAATTAGATCAAAAAATTGAGTTAACACATAAGAAAATTTTGATAACGACCTATGCTACATTATTTAAAATTGTCAAAAATTGTGCCTTTTNTTTTTTTGTTTTTATTTTTTTATTTTTCCTTTTCTTAACCTGGTCCTGTACCACTAAGCCCTACATAGAGGTTCTAGTTCAGGGATAGCAAATAGAATTTACCTTGTGTGGGAACCAATCCAATACATTTTTAGTGGCTGCCTGTGTCCTGTCTGAAGGATTGTGAGGCCAAAAGAGGTTAGTTATTGATGAGCGATGTCTGCCATCTTTGAGGCAGGGAGTTACAGCCTTTATATTTGCCAGCCTTGGTCTGAGTGAGACCACCATTCGTGAAATGTGAACATAGATTTAATTTGTGTTTCTTGTTTGTGTTCTGAGCTTCAACTCATTTTATGAGAAACACAGTTCATATGATTTTGAAAAGTGAATCTCAAATAAAAAGTTAACAAAAATATTTGGAAGAAACTGTGAGATAGAGCTCTCTTAGGGGTAATTTATTAATCTTACAGGAAGTCTGGCTTGTGTTTCGAATGAGTAATACAGAGAACTTGGCAAGAATTGCTAGTTAGAAGTTCTCAGTGAAATAACTTCAGGATGACATCCAAAAGGATTAAAAACAATAGGTGCAGTGAGACATCTAATTAACTCCTCCAGGAAATGCCATACTAGAGAACTAAGTTAAACTTTTGTAAATGTTATTGTGGGGAAAATCATAAGTCTTGCTTCTCTGTTTACTGAGCAGTTTAAGACTAAAACACATTTATTGATTAATAAATTTACTGAATATATGAACCTAATCGTATTTGTAAGCTTCAAACCAATAATTATATATTTATATATACAAACATACATAGGTATACCTATGTGGCGTGGCCCGTGAAAACTTTATTTACTTATTTCTCTTTTTTTCCTTTTTTTCCGTTTTCATTTTTAAAAATTTTTAATTTTAATGGGTATATAATAGTTGTAGGTATTTATTAAAAGAGTAGCCATAGACTTTTATCAATCAGTTAATTATCACTGTCTAATGGATTTAAGAAATAGTCACTGTGAGATTTACTAAGAATGGTACAGCACTTACAAAGTAGAAGAAAACATGTTATGATATAGAAAAATCAAATGTGTGTCAGTCACTCTTCCTTAAAATCAACATAGAATTCTCCATAATCTTTTAGAAAAGTGAAAACTCATGGATGATTATTTTGCACATAGAAAATAAAGGTGAACTATATAAATATACACTTGACAAATTTATTTATGAATTGTAGCTTTTAATGATGATAAATCAAAATTTTAACTTTTTATACATTTATTGAAGCAAAATTTACAAATAGTAATACATCCCAAACAGGGAGGACAATAAATTACTAGATTATTTTAAAACAAATTAATTCTCTCAGGCATATACAGTTCTCTTGAAAAATTATGTCTTAAGTGAAGTAAGCAATTATCAAAGGTTCTTTTTAAATCAATGTAATGCCAGAAAGATTGAAGGTCAGAACAAGATCGGTAAGTGATCTGAGAGGCGTTTCTTGAGATATCAGTGAAAATTCAGTCTTTGCCTGACATTGGGGAATCAGATGCGATATGATACATCCTGATTCTTAAAAGCAATAATGTTTTACCTCAGGGATTGAAGTCTTTAGATACAAATTTTCTCTCTGAGGGTACAAACGTTTATTTGTGTTGAGTTGAACTTAACAGAAAAATGTTGCTTCCTTTGGTGCTGTCCATGGTGCTGGCCAGTTACCCTTTCTTCATTATTTTTTTCTGAGCTATCTTGACTGATCAGCCATTAGCTTGCACTCCCATTGGTTGACTTCTACTTATATCTTCATGGCTGTGGTTGTCACAGTCTTAGCAACTGCACTTTCCTCTTATTTGATTCGTTAACAGCAGGACTACCTTCTGCTGATTTGATCATCATTTGCTCCCATTTCTGCCTCAACTATCTAAGACCCTGATTCAATTGTCTTTCCTATTAACTCTGGAGCCCTATCACCTTCCTAAATCTAAATGATCATATTTTCCCATCTAAATTTAAGTGTTTCTAAGAGACTTACTTATTAATTCTTATGCAAGAAATATTGTTTTTCTTTGCATTTCATTTATGGTTCTAGAGTGCGAATGAAAATACATCACAGCTATTCACTCAACATCTAACAAACAAGCCATAGTCAGTTGTAGATACTGGCAATATATCCAAGAACATGATAAAATACACTACTGTGCTTGTGAACTTATGCAGTAGTGAAGGAAGATGAACATTTAACCAATGACTGAGGTCACATACTGTGGATTTGCCTTATAAATTCTAATAAAAACAGATTTAAAGACTTCTTAGAAAAAACATATTAAATATTCTGTTCACATTGGCTAATTCAGGAAATCTTTGTTGAACATCTACAGGCAAAGCACTACTCTGGGGACTGAGGGTGACTGGGGAAAACCAAAGCAGATGAAAGTCTGCTCTCCTGGAGCTAATAGAGGGAAATGGAAACAAATGTGGAAAAGTGCTAAAACTTACTATGAAAATAGCTTAAGAACAAAAGAGGGAAACGGAGTGATGAAACAAAACCTTTCAACCCATAGTGGTCAGGAATAGCCTATGATAAGGTGACACTAAAGGAAGTGAGGGAACAAGAGACACAGATATGTTGGGAAAGAGAGTCCTGAGCAGAGGCAGACAGTGGAGGAGGGAGCAATGCAGTGTGCTTGTGGAAGACCCAGAGGCAAGTGCACTGGGGGTAGAGTTGGGAGAGGAGTACTGATAGAAGAGGAGGGCACAGTAGCAGTCGTGGCAAGAATGTGGCATTTTTACCTTGAGTGGAATAGGAAAGTATTGAAGGATTTTTAATAGAAGAGTTATATGATAGGAATCATGTTTCCAAAACAAGAAGATACTATGAGGAGATTAGACTGCAGAAGACAGGGTATAATCAGGGCAAGTAGTTAGAGGATTTATGCGATAACCTAAGCCAGAGGAGATCATGGCTTGAACTAAGGTGATAGCCGTTGAAGTGGTAAGAAGTGAATGTAGATACAGATATTATGAAGAGAAAGCTGACAGAATTTCATGACTGATTGGGATGTATGTGTATGTGTGTGTGTGTGTGTGGTGGAGGGTGGCGCGTGGGAAGAGAGAGAGAGAGACAAATAGAGAGACAGACAAGAATGTCTATAAGATTGTTGACCTGAGAAACTGAAAAGATGGTATTGACATCTAGTGAAATGGGGAAGTTTTAAACATAGATGGATTTGGGAGGGAAAATATCAAGGGTTCAGTTTTAGACAAGATTTTGACATGTCTATTAGACATTCAATGGAGATTTTGTGGTATGTAGATAGATACGCAGTGTGTTTTCTGAAAGTACCTCAAAGATAGTACTTGCTTCTGAACTGTGAGCTAGGCTTTCCATTATAAAAATATTTTCCAAGTCTCATTTTAAAGGTTCATGAAATATAGCAATAAAAACGGTAAAAAACGAAACCCATTTAACTTTGTTCAAGTTTAACATTGTTAAATGTTTTACATTGTTTCCCTTTCTTATTTGAGCCAGACCATCTTTTTCTTTGGGGCTCCTAACACCAGGGCTCCATGGGAGTATAGCTTAAAATGTACTGACTTAGAAGGTTCACAGAAAGACATTAGCAATTCCAGTGTAAGATTGCTGTAGATTCAATAAAAGAGAAAGTTATTGAACCATTATTACTTCATAGCTCTCCAGTAGGTTTTGCCAAGAAGTACAATGGACTAGCAGAAAACCATACAGCGTTTCATTTTTTTCCAGAAACACAAGTTGCAAAACTTTTGAACTACTGGTATTGTGGAAAAAATCCCCATGGAAAGCTAGAAAATATGAACAATGTCTAATGATAATTGTACTTTCCCTGGGTAATAGTGGTTAATTAATCTTATAATAAACCTTAAATCTTAGTCAAATTGGCATTAACACAACAAACAAGAATCTTTAAATGTCAAACTGGATTTAAGGGTTTTTTTTTTTCCTCCAGGAAAAATTAATTTCCTAACCTTGAAATTGGATTTTCTTCTGTCTTCTGTGTGCACAGATCAGTCATTAAGAATCCTGAACATAAATCCTGAACATAGGTAGCACTTGAGTGTCTTTTGAACCCTTGCAGAATTGATAGGAATGGTGAAAACGGCAGAACCTAATAAGTAGCTATTTTTACAAATTTTTATGAAAATGGGAAACTGATGGATCATTTTATTCCACTTTTAAATATTTAAGCTACATCAAACTCCTTCTGTTTATTCAGCATATATTTTGAGTAATTTTTATTGTCAACTGAATAATAATGACTCTTCAAAAATCTATGCATAGCATTTTACAAGATATCATTTGCAGCTGCAAAAAGAGCCAGAGATAAAGATGAAAAATGCATATTTTCAGATTTCTTTATCAGAACTACGGGCTTTTTTTCAACAAATAAAAAGCTATTTCCTTGGTAGATGTTTTTGCACCATGAAGGACAGTACTAATGCATTAGGAATATGTCATCTATGATTAATGCTGAAGATTCAGTGAAACACAGCAAGATACCAAAATAATGGGATTTTTCTGCATTTTAGGAATGCTATTATCTTAACATATGGTCCATGGGATGTTTTAATATGTGTATATATTTTTTATTTTTAGAAATTATTTAGCATGATAATATAATGAATTCTGTAAAAATAATAAAATGTATGTACATGTAAGTCTTCTTTTTCTAAATAGAGATCACATGCACAAATGGTAATGCAATCAGTTTATTTAAAAACTGATTGCATTCTAAGTTTATAAAAAAAAAACTTAGAAATTGCAAGTAGAATGGGAACTCTGTCCATACCTTAAGCTTTTGTTCAGGGTTAAACCAATTTTAGAAGGTAATAAGAGTGGCTTGATGGTCTGCTTATACAGGACTAGGAAAACTTTTCTAAAGAAAATTTCTGAGATAATTTTTTTGTTATTGTGCCAAAAAACTTGAATTCATGACCAGTTCTTGGTACACTCATGACTACTAATGCGGCTTATTGATACCATTATTTTTTCACATTTTAGGTATTTGTCTCTCCTAATCTTAATAAAATCACCGAGTTTAAACAATAGCCCAGTGAGTCTTACAAAAAGTTAGACTTTTAAGAATATTTTTGTGTTTTTCTTGTTATTGATTATCTAGATTTTATTATGCTTCCTGCATATAACTGTAATATTTTCACGGTACTCAAGCCTATTTCCCCCCAAATATTACTTTTTTAAAGAATGTATGAGCATATGTCTTCAATGCAATTTAGTAATCATTATTTGTTTTTCAATTCATGTGTGTATATTTAGAGAATACAGATCCTGTCTGCCTCCTAAAATAGGCCCCCTATTTATGAGAGTATCACATCACCACCAGGAGCTGGTGATTGTGATGGACTTAAAAAATAATTTTGGCTAACAATGCCTAAATAATAATGAAATAATGCAGAAGAGAATGTATCCCTTGCAAGTGTTCTTAAAATTGCAGTTGGAAATGAGTGTTAGTAAAATATATTTTACTCATTTATATTTGAATGACTTTCAAAGAATAGTAACTTTGTGGGGTCCCCCATCTTATTGAACACACTGAAAGCCAGGCGCTATTAAAACTTAGTTTATCCATATTTTTTAATGTTCATGGTTAAAATAAATGATAGATTGAGCTCATGCTCTGTTCTTAGAAAATTTATGACTCCTAACATGACTTATAGATTACTGTTTTCATACTTTAGGTCTGGGGAAGATGTAAAACTGAAAAGCATTGCAATGCCAGTCTTGGGATTTATTTACCAGGCCTTTTCTGAAACATGTACAAAAGACAGTCACAGTTTTGAGCACCTGTTACATGGCAGTTACTTTACATACATTATCCTGTTTAATCCCTATAGCAATGCCATGAAGAGCGTGATATTATCTCTGTTATATGGATGGAGATATTATCTCTATTATATGGATAATATTATATTATATGGATGGATTATCTCTATTATTTAGCCTGTTTAGGCTAAAAGAGAAGCTAAGTAATGTATTCAAGTTCACAGGAATAATAAGTGGCAAACCTAGGTTTTGAATTCATATCTCTCTGGCCCCAAAGTGTAGATGAGAAACTGTGACCAAGCAGTGATTCCAGGTCATCAGGCAATGCTATCACCTGTGTGGCCCCATGCCTCCAAGCTCTCATTGTATGGAGAACCTAGCTGTTGAGGCGGTTCTATGTGGATGTGGGACAGCTGGATATTGGAGGGGCCCATCCTTACCCAAGCCCAAATCCTTATCTTATTTTTCAGGTAATCGATGTCTGCTCAAAAATGATTTAGCACAGCTCTAGGTTTGAGTCTTATGAAATATTTATTTTGTCAATTCTGCCTCAGGTTGGGGTGGTTGGAGAATCTGCAGCCTGAAGGCCCTTCAGATCTCCAAGTGTGGCCCCTAGACCTAATCCAAACCTCAAAATTTGGATTCAGTCAAAAGGCTACAATCAAGGATCCAGAAGGCCACATATGGGCCAAAGGATGCAGGTTCCTTATCCTTAAATGTGCATTGCCCACTTAAAATCCAGTTAGCTGGCTTGCTATTTGTACCTTAGTAGGTGAATACAGGACTAATAATCAAAGATATTAAAGTGTGTTCTTCTCTTTTGTATTTTTATTTGCTACTTATTATATTTCTATTCCTAACAAGGATCCTATATACCTTAAGTATTTAAAATATGCATTCAATTAGTGTTTGAGAAGTGATCAAAGACTTGAATTTCAATTATACAGTATTGGGACTATTTTAATAGTACAAGAATGGAGTAATGTCTTATATATATGGAGCCCTATATAATTCTGATATAAAGATATAGAATTAACCCCTGTACTATAGGTTAATTTCTTTGTCAGGAGTACTGAATGCTTTGTTAGGAACACTGAATGATTTGTCAGGAATACTGAGTGCTGATTTGGAGAAATAAAAGGGTACAAATGATTATGGGTAATAAGTAGCTTCATAAAAGTTTATTTATATCCTAACAATCTAATTCTGAAAACCTCTTTACCAGTTCATTTATTTATAACTCCAAATAGACAATACACAGCCATTCATATCAACTGTTGGCAGTAGTCAATTGATAGGCTTTTGTTTAGGCATCTGGGTAGATTGTATCCATGTGAATTTTTAAGTAGAAAGTTCATGCATAGAGAAGTTTCTATATGGCATTATTGCATCTGAGCTAGTAAGGTATATCTTGTCTCTTAAGTAATATGGGTTTGTACAAGAAAACATTCTCTCCAGTTTTTTCCATCTGCTTGCTGGACTCTTGACTTGGGTAAAATTACTCAGAGCTTTTAGAGCCTTCTTTGTATTTATGCAAGATAGGCTATTTATATCAGACAATAAGTAAAGTTTTACTTTGTCCAGTTTTCCTTTCTGTTTTCCAGGACAGAGAGGTCAACTATATCCATAGAAGACTTCAAGCAAAATGAGGATAGAGCTTTTTGTCTTTATAACCCAGTTCCTTAAGCTTTTATGAGATCTAGCATGACTAGTTCCCATACGTATTTAGAATGCAAATTTGTACTTTTAGATAATATATGAATTGTTGTGATCTATTTTATAGAGAATATTCTACAAGTTAGACATCCATACAAAAGCTGTTGTCTTTTAATTCATCCCTTTGCAGGGTAGCATGACGTGTACACTTTTTCCCAGAGTATTGCAGTATTCAAAGCCTTGCTGGAAGTTCTCTTTTATAATTCTGTCTTACACTATGGCACATTTTAAAAACATTTCATAGTGCCAAGCCTTAACATTTTGAGAATGAATTTTTGAAAACAATCAAATACTTTTAGATTTAAATCTGCTGTGTAAAATGGAAAAACATAATTTAAAATCATGTATTAATTAGAAATATGTATTTGAGATGTCCAGTAACACTGATGGAAATTATATCAAGCGAGCATTGGAATTAGAAGATTTAGTCTGGTCTTTTTATACCTGTTCTGCCACCATAACTATTACTGGTGACACTTCTCAAAAGGGTTCTATTTGAATGCCAAATGTTATAACCACCCTACTAACTGGTAAAATTAGAAGAAATCAGTGGTTCCCAACCATTTTTCTCCCAGTGACTACACTGGACACTAACAAGTCTCTTCCATACCTGAGGCCACACTGTTCACTTCCCGGTCATCCTTTTTGTCCTTCTGAGATCTCCCAAACAGGAGGTAGAAATGACCATGGTAGCTATGTCTATGGAACTCAAGATGGGCTCCTTTAAAGGTTGGCTTTGCTAACTCAGCCTAATGTCTTTCACCAGCATCCCTTGCTATTGTCGCTAAGGCAGGGGCCAATTTGTTGCAATTCTTCCCTCTCAACCTCTGTTTGGCCAAGGGTCTGAGAGTATGTTTTTCTTTTGAGGAGACTTCCTAATCTTCAACAGATCCCTGAAGACCCTAATTTAAGCTTGAGAATCAATAGTTTATATTCCCTCTTCCCACCCTAATATAATTTTGAGTTCCTTTTTTTTTTTTTATTACAGTAACCTTCTCTCCTATGGTTTTCATCTTCTGATCTTTCTCAAACCTGTGGTCCTTACAGGGTTGGCTTACTTAACTCGAGTTTTAGTTAGTCCCAACCTGCATTTTCCATCTCTGTCACATGTTTTCTTAGTCCCTTTCAGATACTATAAGAAATGCTACAGACTGGGTAGCTTATAAATAACAGAAACTTATTTCTCACCATTCCAAAAGTTGCAAAGTTTAAGATCAAGTTTCCTGATGTCTCAATATCTGGTGAGGGTCTATTTCCTGGTTCATAGATGGCACCTTCTAACTGTGTCCTTGTGTGATAAAAGGGGCAAGGCAGCTCTCTGGGGCCTCTTTTATAAGGGCACTATTCCCATTCATGAGGGCTCTACTCTAGGACCTAAATTACCTTCCAGTGGCTTCATCTCCTAATGCCATCACATCAGCGATTAGGTTTCAACGTATGAATTTTGGGAGAACACAAACATTTAGAACATAGCACATGTGCTGGTTAGGTTTGTTTCAAAAACATCTTTGTCTTTATCTCATTCCTTCTGAGTTCTGCACTGTGCTGTGAAACTCAGATGTAACATTAGGGATTATGCATTAATGCCCTAACCCTTCCTGGTGGCTTGTTAACATGTCATAAGGAGAAGGGAGTTTTCTATAGAAGATGCCTTGATCCACTTCAATAAATATATTAGAATATTTTGGAGCCAATAACAGATATTTCTGAAAAAGTGCCATTTCTTCAAAGGTGCTGAAATTTTTAAACAAATCAGATATAAATTCACATACTGAAATTATTTCCTAATCAACTGCTTTCCAATAAGAAATTTATCAAAATCATTATGATGCTCTAGTTTAAATTGTATTACTTTTACCATTTACAATAGACTTATTTTACATTTTCATATATGTAGAGACTTTTAGATACACTCTCATAATCAAAAAACCTTAGAATGTGCCCTAGCTGTGCTTTTGGCATTTTTATTCTAATGAAGAATATTATATTATAAAACTAACCACTAAATCTATGTAACATAAGTTAGAGTAAGTAGACCAGCCTTTACTCACTCTATATTTATTATTTAGGTAACTTATTAGGAAATACTATCTTGCCTTTTTGCAATTTTACTTAATTAAATTAGACTTCATTGCACATTTATCTGTTTATGAAATAACAGGGTGTTTTATCCACTACAGAATACCAGAAGTAATTAGATGACATTACTTGTGGATAATTAATCCTTTCATCATTTATGAATAGTAGCAATAACACCATGAGTCTTGGCACTTGTAGGTAGTACAAAGTCCTTTAGAATGGCATTGGTTGTCTCACTACTGAAAGCGGGTAGCTGTTTACTTCGCAGCAAATGATTAAGTGTTGACTGGCAGTTTAGATGGGAATCTGGAAGTTTCTGCATTTCCGATACCTTCCATTGTTCCACTTTGCCCTTTGCTTGTAGTAAATGACTCTGCATTGTCATCAAAGTGAACTTCTGCATTGTGCCTAGTTTTCTTCTTGTCATCTTCTTTTCATCAGTAATCCGCTCCAGGTAGAGCTCTTTTCTTTGTTTTTCCATAGGGTTCACTAACTTGATTGTAAGGATAGGAATGAAAGAGATCATCCCCTTTTGCCTTCAACCTATTTACTATTTGCCATTATCTGTTTCATTTTTCAAATCTCCTTTTTATTTCAATGTCAGCCCTTTACCATACTGTTCCAGCTTCTAGATATAAGGTTGTACAATGAAAAAGCAAAGAAGCAAACAATACATCAGGTTTGGGAACAATGGGGACCTAGATGCAAATCGTACTGTCCGGGAGAAGTTACTTAAACCCTCTATTCCTCAGTCTTCTCTTCTGTGAAATAGGGTTAATAATACTGCCTATCTTGAAGTTTGCACAGGGAAATTAAGTGAGATAAAGAAAGTAAAACATCTATTTCTTTGTCCTTTGCGGGAGCAATTAAAAGGGTGAAGTGACAACAAACAGCTGTAGTAAATATCAGTCCTATTTATTTATTTATCAACCATGTGTGTAATACTTAATACTGTTGGAAGCACTTTATAAAGATTAGCTTATTTAATGCTCATAGCTACCCCCAAGAAATAGGCCTTATTAGTGTCCTCATTTTCACCCCTGAGAAAACGGAAACACAGACCAGTACCTTGTCGAAGGCCACACAGCTGGCAGTTGTCCTAGGTGGGATTTGAGCAGGAGGTCGGGCTATAGAGCTCATGCTTCTAATCACACCAAACCCCTCTTTGCTGGACATGCCCTCTCTTTATTCCCTGTGTTCATGTGACAAGTTTTCTTGTCTGGAAATCTGCCCAGGGCTGCTACCTTGGCTACTATACTACTTTGGTTCTCTGCTCTGCTGCTTCCGTTTGGAATTCCATCACAACATGCCAGCCATTTCAACAGGAAAGGCGCTGTCACTTTGAGGCAGGTGTGTTGTGATTCAGAGGAAGAGCTCGCCTTTGCAGAGCTGGGGGAAATGAATTATTCCCCAGGGAGGCCTCATCCATTAGAGGTGCTGTCGTGCTTCTGGTACCACCATAGTCCTTGCTGGCCTGACAAGAGGTAATTTATTCATTTGGACAGAAATACTCCTTAAGTAGATCTGACATTTACTAGAATTATCATTGTTTTCCACAAATGCCTAACAAATTCAGCTGTGATGTTATCAGTACAGTAATATAAAAGATGCATTCCTAGTCTGGTTTTGTGCTTATCCTATTTTAGTGCTTGGAAAACTCATTTGGTATTTAATTTAAAAGCTATCCTTTCATTTTTTACTACAGCAAATGACCTCATTTTTTAGAAAAATATCATTTGCTTTGGCCTTTTAAAAGCATTGGCAAAAATGTCTTTGATAACAGTGTTTTTTGGATGCTGTTTAGTGACACTTCTGGCTCCATGAATTATGATTAAAATCAGAAGCTAGGATGAGATGTCGGCTCTGCTATGTAGATGAGGCAGAAACAATTAAAGAATGTGATTATAGTAGGATAGAAATGTCAAGAAAATGCCACATCAAATATCTCCATTCTACACAGATTAGAGGTAAGTGGAAAACTTCATTAGCAAGACAAGGACAGAAGGAAACTTTACTTTGAAAATGCAACTCTATTAAAAGAGAAAATGTGTCTATTATAACTGGAAAGTTACACTAAAAAAGTTTAATAGCATAAATCACCCCAAATTTTGTTAACAAGCTCAAATCTCCCTTTTTTGTGAAAGGTATGAATGGAGGGTTAATCACTGAGCCCTAGAAAGATGAAGTAATTATCACAAAAGCTGGCTTGGCTGATTTTTCTCTCAAATAAAAATTTTGGTTCTCTAACATTTTCTTTCCTGTTGAGAAAATTATATTATAGTGTTTTTTTTTTCCTTTTTCACATTGAGAAATGGGCTGTTTTATATTGCTGAAGCTTCTGGTTAGCTGATATTTTTCTGATCTTATGATTTAGTAAGCATGTAAGTTAAAGAAAACCCAAATTCTAATTGATTTACATAAAATGGGGATTTATTGGGTCACATTAATGTAGGGTCCAATCATGATTCTGTGGTTCTAAGATGATACCAGGGAATATTTGTTGTTTTTGTTTGTTGTTCTTTTTGCCAATTTGCCTTCTGTGATGTTGGCTCTATCCTGAGGATAGCTTGATTTCCATTTGCAAGATTGCTGCCAAAAGTTCCTGGGGTCATCTGCTCTCTTGTCCAGTTCAGAGAGTGCCCTGTTATTTAAAAAAATAAATAAATAAAGAGAAAAGAAAAGAATGAATAAAGAAGAGAAGGGAGGCCAGGTGCAGTGGCTCACACCTGTAATCCTAGCATTCTGGGAGGCCGAGTTGGGAGGATTGCTTGAGCTAAGGAGTTCGAGACCAGCCTGAGCAAGATCGAGACCCCATCTCTACTATAAATAGAAAGAAATTAGCCAAACAACTAAAAATAGAAAAAAATTAGTCAGGCACGGTGGCATGTGCCTGTAGTTCCAGCTACCTGGGAGACTGAGGCAGGAGGATCGCTTGAGCCCAGGAGTTTGAGGTTGCTATGAACTAGGTTGATACCATGGCACCCTAGCCCAGGCAAGAGAGTGAGACTCTGTCTCAATGAAAAAAAAAGAGAAGGGAAGAAAATTCTGGGACCTTCTCTGATTGGGTTATCTTAGGTCATTTGCTTCCCACGGCCAGGAAATGCCATGGAGTGATCAGATTAGGTTCAGGTAAGAAGTCCACCTCTGAACCTTTAGACCAATTTGGGATCAATTTACTAATCATAGCTGCTTCACAATGCAGAGGGTCGGAAAGGTAATCAGAAGGCAACTATTTTTGTTCACTGTAACTAAAAAATGGCTATGTTTCAAAAAAGTAGTGTGCATTCATAAACAGTACTTCTCTGTTTCTGATTCTCTTCTATGGTGTTAGAAGTCAGGGTAGTGATTAACTTTAGGGAGGAGGTGAAGAATGGCTGGATATTGGACATGAACAACTTTCATGGGATGTTGTTAATGTTCTATTCCTTGATCTGGCTGACAGTTACATGGGCGTGTTCATTTTCTGTCAATTCATCTAGCTATAACATTCATGATTTATATGGCTTCTGTGTTAATTGTGCTTTCATAAATAAAAATAAAACTTAACTGAGAATAGAAAAGCTTATAAAGTTATTTGTGTACAAAAACTTACATGGAATAGAGTAATTATAGCCAATCTCCACAAACTATAGACTAAGGCACCTCAGGGTGCCACAGAGAACTCATAGTGATGCCATAAGCTATTTTAAATTTTTGAAGGAAACACTGCGATATGCAACATCTTCTGATCACTGTGTAAACTACCTGCTTGGGATAGTTTATAGCTTTTATATGAGATCATGCTATCTCCATTTTGATGATGTCCTATCATCCCACATCCAGATGTTTTGGCATTTGCTATGATAAAAAACAAGAGCTTCATGAAAAATCAATGAGGAACAGAAAATGAGGGTGGCACAGTGTCCAATTCAATTCCAATTCCAAGGCTTAAGAAACTGTGCAGTGCCAACAGGAACACACATCCCAGTAGCAATTGTGGCTATTGAAAAATGAAATAAAAAGATTATTCTATTTTTTTCCATGGGCTACTAAGTTGTTAGGATATTAACGCTTAGTAAACTGCTTGGACATAATTATGTAATAAGCGTAACTATTATCTATTCCTTTTGGCCCAGGGTAGAGGACTAAGAGTGTGCTAGGAATTGAGAAACTTTCAGAATTCCTGGATTATACTATTTTTGGATGGTCAATTAGCTTCTCCTGTTTGGCTACTGAATAATCAGGTCACCAAATTAATGAGCTATTAATGAAAGAAATGAACAGTTATTGCACAATTCTCTGACTTTGGATGCAGATAATATTTAATAAAGAAAATATTTTGTTATAACCCAAGCTCATTGTTCTGAACACCAATCACCAACCCAGACTTAATACAGACAGGCACTTAGGCTTCCTGGAGCTACAAGGCAGAACCAGGCTGTGCTTGGCAGGCCTCGGGGCCCAAGAGCAGCTTTGTGTGGCTTTCATCATGAATGTATTTTAGGCTAATATTGTCAGTTTCCTACTTTGTTTACTCAGCTTTTGTTTTCTTCTGTCAGAGAAACAGGATAAAGTCATGGAAGGGTGACAGCATTGAGAAAACTCGTGCTAGGGCAACCTCTGTGGAAAGTAGTATGGAGATACCTCAAAGAGCTAAAAGTAGAACTACCAGTTGATCCAGCAATTCCACTACCGGGCATCTACCCAAAAGAACAAAAGACATTCTATAAAAAAAGACATCTGCACTCAAATGTTTATAGCAGCACAATTCACAATTGCAAAGCTGTGGAAACAACCCAAGTGCCGCCCATCAATACATGAGTGGATTAATGAAATGTAGTATACGTACACCGTGAAGTTCTACTTGGCCACAAAAACAATGGTGATCTAGCACCTATTGTATTATCCTGGTGGAGGTGGAGACCATGCTACTGTGAAGTATCACAAGAATGGAAAAACAAGTACCACATGTACTAACCATCAAATTTGTATTAATTGAGCAACACTTATGTGCGCATATAGTAATAATATTCATCCGGGTGTCGGGTGTCGGGCAAGTGGGAGGCAGGAGGAGGGGATGGGTATATTCACACCTAATGGGTGTGGTTTGCACCATCTGAGGGATGGACACGCCTGAACCTCTGACTTGGGTGGGGCAAAGGCAATATATGTAACCTAAACATCTTCCTTCATCCTTTTTTTAATTATTTCCCACCCCCCCTCCCTTTCATTCCCTCATTCCCTCCACCCCCTGCATTTAGGCTTGTTTCTGAGACATTTCTAAATTTGTCAGCTTTTACCTCAAGAAGTTTGGTCTCTTTATCCATCACATTCAAGGAGAAATCGCTTGTTTCTGGTCTAGGCCTGGATGCACATTGAATAAGAATTTAATGAATATCTGTGTGGTACATTATTTGGGACTCTGATTTTTGAATTATCAAGAGAAAAAACAATTGGGGGTAGTACTGGCTGTTCACCAATTTTCATTACTGCCTGTGAGATTGTTTTTAAACTGGTCAGTCAGAAGGACTTTATCCCCAAGGCAGTCGTGAATGGCTGTGCAGGGTCTGAGCACATTACCCCAAGGGAATCATTCCTACAGCATGTGATGGAATGGCAGCCCCTGAAGTTGGTAGCAGTGGTAGCTCTTTAGAACTTGATAAGGATTAATTTGTTTATTTCCACCTTCTCTATGTCTAGATATGGACACTTTCTCTCTTGAATGAGTAACAGATGCTACAACAAATTAAAATGGATGAATGACACACATATGATTTATTAACTCTGCATTCAATGATTATAATGACTGATAATGAATGAGACATTTTTATTCTAATAAGTAATAAATCTGAAGCATCTAGACGAATATCTAAGGAAGCAAGTAGAACAGTTACTAGCTATTGAGCCCAACAATGGCAACCATCAAATTGAGACTTCTTTATCAAGTATAAAAGGGAAAGTAACATAATTATTGTGGCAAAGGAAAGTATCTCCAAGCCAACTTATGTTAGTTCATAAAATATTTATTTTTATAGATGGTGTTAAAGTTTTCCTTTGAAAGAATGGATATATTTTATTTAAAGGTATTAGCAGGTTTCCATGACTACAACCTCTGGAGGAAGGGGATAACTTTTTTTAAACATGCCTGTGTACTATTCAGTTCCAATTATGTACCAAACCAGCTGGTTCAATGCTTTCTCATGAGCTATAAGCACAGAAGTAAAGGTGGAAAATGAAGTGCATTTTCTGATGGGATCAGTCAGCTAGAGTAGTAGGTATGAGAAAGGCAAAAGTCATTTTTTCATTTTTAAGGGATGGGAAGCTACGGTACTCAGGAGGTATTTGTCCAATCCACCTCGCAAGTCACCAATATTTCTGAAACTAAATCCCAGACCTGCTGTTTATCATTTTCTCTGCCAAAGCTATCTCTTTCCATAAAATCAGCTCTTTTTCATGATGGCTGAAGTTCTACTCCAGCAAAGGAAAATCCCTATGCAATTTTTCTTGGGTTTGGCTTGCTTGAAAAATTAAATAAACCACAACTTTAAAAGAATGACTTTGTCAATAAGATTAAAATTAGTCATGAGGGTAAAAGGAGAATTTTTTTGTAAAAGTGGGAAAGAGAAAGCTGGATTCAAAAACCTCTCAGGCCACTTTCACTTCTAAACATTTTGATATTAGAGAAATTTTTTGTTTTTATTGGAGACAGAGTCTCACTCCGTTGCCCTGCTAGAGTGCCATGGCATCAGGCTAGCTCACAGTAACTTCAAACTCCTGGGCTCAAGCAATCCTCCTGCCTCAGCCTCCCGAGTAGCTGGGACTGCAGGCATGCGCCACCATGCCCGACTAGTTTTTTCTATATATTTTTAGTTGGCCAATTAATTTCTTTCTAGTTTTAGTAGAGACGGGGTCTCGCTCTTGCTCAGGCTGGTCTCGAACCCCTGAGTTCAAACGATCTACCCGTCTCGGCCTCCCGGAGTGCTGGGATTACAGGCGTGAGCCACCACTCCTGGCCGATGTTACAAAAAATCTTAGAAGGGGTCCGTGTGTGGAAGAGTCAATCATACTGTGGTTTTCAGGTTCTACATTCCTTATGTCAAAATATTGCAGCCTTAGGCAAAAAATGACCACAAAATCAGTTACCAATCCTTACATAACTGAACCATGAAACCTTTGAATTTATTTTAATATTTTCAGTTGATTGCTTTGAAACATCCTGACTCAGGTATGTATTCCTGGTGCCTTGTGGTAATCTACTATGGTGCCAGCAAATGCACTGGGTGTTGGGTATGCAAGTGAGACCAGGTGAAAATGATCTACATGCTAAAGTAGTAAGTAAGATGTACTTGCTAAAGTATAAACAGAGCACCCTTGAAAGAATGCTTATTTTTATTTGATACAGATAACCTGTCATTCATCTGTTATTCTACTGAATCTGATTCATTAGGGAATTTTACTGGAAACCTAACATTTATAGAGGAGGGGCCCTGGCTTGTGTGCTCCTCAGTATGAAATAGTATTTGGACCCTATGTCCATGGAAAGTGCAGAGGTTCAAAACCCAGCCCTTGCTCTGCTATTAATATATAGAGCATACACATGTAAAAATTCAAACTTGCTACACTGCAATGTTATCACTCATCAGATTTCATAAGAGATAGTTATTTTATAAAGGAAAATGACTTTTGTGATTCACTCTCTTAGATCCAAATACCAATTCTGACACATCCAGTGTGGCCAGGTTGGTTAATTTCTCTTGCTCCTATTTCCCTTGTCTTTAAAATACAGTGAGAATAGCTACCTTGAAGTTTTGTGCTGAGAACATGAAGAGATAATGTATGTACCTGGCACTTAGTAAAGATTCAATAAATGAGACCCCCCACACACACACACACACATTTTCCCTGATAAAACATTTGTTCTTTAAGCCTAAAAGTACTATGTAACTTTAAAACCACTCAATAGAATTAAAACCTAATTTTGCATAAAGAAATTTTGTGCACCCCATTAGGTTAAACTGGAAACATCACTGCAGAAAACTATAAAAATCAATATTTTGTTATTTTCTCATCTAGGATCTGTAGGAGTGAAGGGAATTTTTCTTTCACCTTCTGAAGGTTTGATTTCTGGAATAAACTTGATAACTTGATAGTAGGTAGATTAACAGGAGAAAGGCATACTAATTTATTATGTGCATTTGCATGAGAGTTGAACAAAATCTGAGACTCAAAGAAGGACCTTATGGCTGAAGCTTTAAAAAGAATTCTGAGCTGCAGAAAGAAATAGGGGTTTAATGGCTTTTGGAGGCTGCTGGTGACAAGCTCTGGGAGTACGATGGAGGAACTGCACAGTGAACAAAGGTTGTCTTATTATGCAGATAAGGTCTCTCTGGTAGCAGCCCTCAGAATACGTGAGAAATCTGCCTGGGCTTGGTGGCCTGGGTGTGAAGACCTTTAGTGTCCTCTCCTCCACAAGTTCATCTTCTCTGCTCAACATAGATTCCAGGGAGGAGGTTCCTTACGGGAGAATTTCCATTAGTCAGATAAGAGAAAGTTCCTTCCTGTGTTTCAGGAGAGTCAGAGTGTGAGAGACAGGGGGCAGGAGAAAGTCAGAGAGACCTTGGGACTAATACTGCTTCTCTAGTTCAAAGCACTCAGGATGGCAAAATGGCATGCTTTGGAGTATTATTTCTTGAGCACCAGCAGATCCCAGGATTTCCATATTGGATTAATCTGAAGTCCTTAAAAGTCACTCAGGGAATCCACTAAACAGGGCAAATTAAAGAGAATCTCAAAAATGTTTTTGGTCAAGGGGCCCAATATGCAAAGAATCAAATATATTGTGTAAGGTGGGAAATTACTTTTAAATATATACTGGGAACAAATTGAATTGAAGAAATGTTTTCTGGTTTTGCTGAAGATAAAAATAGGATATGAGCTCAAGGATTTGAATTCAAGGTCTAGATCTCCCATGTACTGTCACAGTAAAGAGTTGAAAAACACATGTCTTTGAGCCTCAGGCCCCAATCTTCAAACCATGAGACTCAGATGGTGTCTCCCAGAGTTGACAGCCAATGAGTGAATTAGCAAAGGCTATCATACCATTATTCGTTTTGAACAGAATAAAAGATAGTCAAAAGAGCTTAAGAGGCTGTTAAGAGGCAAATGGCAATAAAGCCAGAAGAAAAAGCATCCAAAATGTCCTGACCCATAAACTGTGAATGTTTGTTACATGCATGAATAATGCAACAAACAAAAAAAAGAAAGAACATGCTATTTTGGCCCTTTGATATCACTCTTTGTTGGGATATGGGGTGTTTTGTGCTTTAGAACAATGGAACAACCTTCTGCTCAATACCTCTTCCACCTCCGGCCCTCACAACTCAGGCCCTTATCAAATGAGTATTTCTTTTTTTTTTCCTCTCTTATGTGCCTAATTGGATGCTGCTTTTTAACTCTAGGCAGCAAATTTTTCATAAAAACTAACATAAGCCAAAATTAAAAATTAGTAGAACTATGCCAATTTTGAGTTCAATTTAAGGTGAAAAAGTACTCATAAAACAGTCATGTGGGACATAGTGTGTGTACTAGTGTAAGGAATGAGGAGGAGGACCATAGCCTGTTGCATAGGACTCTACGAACAACTTGTTCCTTTGCTGAATTGAAACATAATGTGTAGAAGGCACCAGGAACTGTCAGAGGCAGGACTATTTTGGATTTACCTATTATTGTCCAAATGAGGACAGCCAGAAGCAATAGGCTATACTGTCTCTTATCCTTCAATGCAGAGTCATAGGACCAGATAAAATTGTTTAGATATTTATTACCAACACATGACAACTATACACTATATAGTGGCAACTATACACTAAGTTTTGGCAAAAGATAGTTATGAAGACCGAGGGAATCCACCCCTTCACAAAAGAGGACCCATGACGGTCTCCAAGGCATGGAGCTCACTGGCCAGACTTCCCTTCTCTTCCCCTCCATGGGCAGTTCTTGTGTTTCTCTACTGGGGAGTTCCATGCTAACTTCAGTCTCTAGGCATGTCCTTCTCTTTTGTCCAGACAAAGAGTATTGTATATTGAAATTGTGGATTCAAAACATCCTGGCTATAGAAATCTATCTTCCTGAAAGTACCCTCACTACTTTCAAACTCTCAGCTCTGTTCCACTCAAACAATGTCTGGATAAAAAAAAAAAAAAGTCTACTGATGGAATGAATGATCAAAGAACAAATGAGAAGGGAAATAAAGGAGCTATGAAGTGGAAACTTAGTAGTTTAGTAGTTGTGTGCTCTGATTCTTTTGTAGTTTGGGTATTTTTAAATATAAAATACTAGAAATATTGAGCTGTGGGGCCTTCCTAAATGTTTTCTTTTTTAATCTTAAAAAAAAATAACACAAAATGTGTGTCTAGTAGCTATTATAAGAAGATAGGATTTTGTACATGCAATAGTTAAAATATTTTGTTAATGTTTGGTATGCTGCAAAAAAATCAAATAATTATTTTTCAGGCCTCTTTTCAGGTTTATGATGACATGCCTAATAAATTAGAGATAGGCATTACCTCACAATTTAACCTTTATTCATTTACATAATTTATCTCCACTTCTGAGACAATATTTATCTACTTATCACTGCACTTTCACTCCTGTGAGTAACAGAGATTGGTTGTAGAATATAATCAATTAATAAAAGGCAGACAATCATTTTAAAAGTTATTTTAAAGTGTTGGCAGAGAGCTACAAATCTACAATATGACCGTTGACTCAGTGACTCGTCTCCATTACCACTGTAGGGAGCTTGTAATTCAGAAAAAGAAAATGTTATCTCCATCACCAGTGTGCCCAATTCATCATCCCATTTTATCCCGAGTATTCATGTATCAGATTTTCCTCCTTATAATTAGGCAGCAGGAATTTATTGGGCTTTTAATGTGTCTGAGCCATGTGATAGATTTTTTTAGAGGATTCAAAGGAAATAAAAAGCCATCAAGAGCTAACAAATGACCGCTGTCCTCAAATCAGTATTATAGCAGTGGTAAACACAGGTGCATAAAAAATGCCATGTGTAGGATCTTTAAAGAAATACCTTGATTTAGCCAAGGCTATGAAAGCAGAACAGTTAAAGAACAGATTTGCTTACTTATGACTTCTAGTGTTTCCATTGCTTGTCTTGCAGTTTGCGTTATTCATGAGAAGGAATAAGAGGTTCCTCCCACACAGCATAAATGTTCTTGGCGCGTGACCTTGAAATAATCATCCTTTGCCTGTACTGCAGAAACTGATATTGGCATACATTTAGCTCAACAATTTTAACTTCACCACAATCAGAAGGAAACATTATGAAAACAGTCACATAAATATAGAACAGTGGTTCTCAAATCAAACTTATAAGGATTATCCAAATCGGCATTTAAGAGTAGTTTAAAATGACTTTAGATCGTTCTAATTCAATGGAATACCCCACCCTCACATTTTCTTATTCAACAGAAGAGGTTACCCCATTTTCAGACATCCTTGTTCAACAGAAGAGATTGCCCTCCCTTTACACATTTTGTTTGAGTCAGTCGATTTGGGATGAGCCCTGGAAACTTTAGTTTTAAGGCTCGTTCTAAGTGACTCTAGTGCGGGAAGCCCAAAGTCACAGTCTGAGATGTTCTGCTGTAAAACTTAATGAATGCCACAGCAGTGCTAGCGTGGTACTGTTTTTCAGAGAGCTGAACATTATAACATTGTATCAGTGCTGGGCGTTCTTATTCAAAGACTGGGGTTAGGTAGCTATTGCTGGGAGTTTAAATTGAGGAAGCAAATTCTTAGATTTCTAGAGTAATTTTCTTAGGCATTCCTTTAAATTCCTTTTCTTATCTGTTCAGGAATCCTACTGCAATTTGCCAAACAATAACCATCTCATGACCCTTCTGTATTCCTTGGGGTACCAAAGTACCAAACCCTGGGGTGGTTTAAACAACAAGAATTTATTCTCTACAGTCCTGGAGGCTGAAAAGTCCAAAATCAAGTTATCTGCAGAACCATGTTCCCTCCAGAGCCTATAGGGGAGACTCTTTTCTTACCTCTTCCTGGCTTCAGGAGGTGATCATTGATCATTGGCAATCCTTTGCATTCCTTCTCTTAAAAATCATCACCCCTATTTTTGCCTTCATGTTTGCGTGGTATTCTCCTTGCATGAATGTCTGTCTCTGTCCAAATTTCCCATTTGTCTAAAGACACCAGTCATATTGGATCAGAGCCCACCCTATTGACCTCATTTCAACTCAATTAGCTTTGTAAAAATCCTGTTTCCACATAGGATCGTATTCTGAGGTAATAGAGTTTACGAATTCAACATATCTTTATTGAAGAGGTGCACAATCCAGCACATAACACCTTACTTGCTCTTAGTTCCCTCGTCGAATATATTTAAGCGTTCAGCTAGCTATAGGCAGTAGGAATAAAAAGGTCGAATTGCGGTTCTGGTAACTGAGGTATGTATATCGTTCTGGCTGACTTCTTATAAAAATATAAAATTATCATTTTTTTATTCTTTCTGGGATGACACTTTTCAACTGTATCCTTGAAAAATCTTAGGACTGGGCTGTGATAAATGAAGAGGAGTTGCTGTAACGTCATCCCAGGGATCAAATCAGTCCCTTAAAATTGATTACCTTATACTTTCAGCATTCTTTCTTTCTTCTTTTTTTTCCATTAAAGCAATTGACTTCTTCCTTTCCATCTTTTTATCTCTAGGGTTTTGTTTTGTTCTGTAAGGTTACTTTAAAAAATAAGCACAAAACCCTTGTTAAGATCTGTGTTTTTTCTAATATTAGACCCTGGGAAACAACATTTTAGTTTCCCCTTAAGTATTTGGATTAAAATAAAATTTTCCAGTGGTCAAGTCTTAAAGGCAGAGCCTTAGACTATTCCGTTAGTTGTTCTTAATCCCTTAGTCATTCAATTTTTTTGAATCAAATCCAAGCCAGAAAGCAATTTTTCAACAAACAAGTTAAGAGAAATAATTTTTTTTACCTATTTGGTGTTTGGTCAAGTTTGACAAAAATTAAATTGTTCATAATTTTATATGGTGACTGAGAAGATTGAGAAGTAATTCTACTGTGCAGTATAGCATACCAGATAGCATTGAATGGTGGAGATTGTTGTGGGATTTGCCACCCATGAAGGCATCTGTAGGGTGTGTGATAACTTAACTCTGTAGAGGAGGAGGTTTTGAAGGAGATGACATGCCCAAAAGCCAGAATGAGAGCCAAAGTGGGAAAGTGTTAAAAAATGAAAACAAACAAACAAAACCCCCTAATAATAGCTATTGAATACACTACTGTTTGTATCCTGAATGAAGGAGAAACATTAGCTTATGAAGCTTGTCATTGGAAAGAAAGAAAAGCATGAAAGTAGGAAAGGAAAGGGAAATAATACTCTGTAATCGCTAGAAGAGAAAGAAGGAGAATTACAGTAAAGAAGATGCCATCTAAAGGCTAATTGATTTTGCCTTCACATGAAGCAGTCTCAGTTATGTTTCTGGGCTCAGAGATTCTCTCTGGGTGACGGCTTACATCATTATATTTCTTCATGCTGTGTGCTGTGTTCTCAGTGATGAGGCTGTGCTCTGGCTCATTTGTTTGTTTGCTTGCTCCGAGAGCAGGTCGCAGGCACTGCTACAACACAGGATTGAAGTTCTAAGCTTCTTACAAAGCAGGCTGTTCCTCATGGGTTGATAGACATGGCTCCCAGATTCATAGTTCATAAATTTGTTCGGCAAGTTTCTGTTAAACATCATTCCTATGAAAATGTTCACATTTCATATCCAGTTGAGGGGATACGCATGTATGAGTAGAAACTATATGTGTTTTTCAAACAAGATGCGAAAACTTTTAAATATCCAACTAGCAAAGTCTCTAAAACTAAAAAAGTCATTGGGATAGCATAGTTTATCCAAAGAGAAGAAACCTGTAATTTAATAAATTTAATAAATCGAACCAAATTAATACTTCTTTCTTAATTACTAAATATTGTATATAAGCTTGTAAAATCAGATGTCTAACTTTTACCCTCAATTATCTTGCTGGAGGAATTGTGGTTTCAGTATGATCACGTTTCATGATAAATTCCTTTACGACATTGTGATTTAAAAATAAAGCATCTTTGAATATATGTTCAGCATTTATTATTATATCTTTTATCACTTTGTGTTTTTTGTATCACTCTCCTCACAGTGTTTCAACTCTTCTTGCCTCAGTATGTTAAACTATTCTACAGTAAAATGGAATTTGTAACATTCCTGCTTTGTCCCAAGTACTTAAAAATCCCTTTAATCTCAAGTTTCTTACAATTGGAAAATTTTCTACATACCCCAAAACTAACACAGTATATAAGATGTAGTAAAAGTTAATTAAATCTTTGTTGAATAACAATAAAGTAAATCATCATGAACACAATGGGTTCAATGATGCTACTAAAATCACCAGGGCTATCGACAAGTTTATTCACACAGGAGGGTGACGGAAAATAAATGTGGATTTATTTTGTGGATATCTTTGAAAGCCATGGTCAGGAGCTCCTGTTTTGGTAGAGAATGCCATTGAACTTGATCCTTGATCCCCTCCAAAAACAGGAAGCCTTTGAATGATTTTAAACACAAGAAACACGATCATATCTGCAGGAATAAAGCCAGGGTGAAAGTTAGGCAGTGCTGTGGAAGATGAATTAAATTAAAAATAGCTAATCTTATATTCCACTTATGTGAGATAGATGGTTTGCATATATTGCAAATAGTTTGCATAGATTGAGAGTGGTTTACATATATTACTTTAAACCTCAGAGCAAATAACAAAGTTAGGTACTGTTATCACCACCGTTTTTCCGATGAGGAAATTAAGGCACAGTGAGGTTAAGTAATTTACTCGATGTTACACAGATGGTAGATGGCAGAACCTGATTTAAAACTGGCAGGCTGAGGCTAAGTTACCGTACTATTCAGTCTCCAAACAATACATCTAGAAGCATAAACATATGTTACATACAACTGCGATCATTAAATCATCACAAATTTTATGTTCAAAATGTAGAAAATTTAACTGAAGCTATTCAAAAAATATAGTAGAGGGCTGTCTAATTTGTTTTACTATTTTAGGAAAAATTAGCTTTATTTTTTTTCTAAATTGATTTATGGTAAATTTCCTTATTTCTCTATTTTTCAGCAGCATTTTTTTCCCTCATTTACCCTCAAGTACCTTCAATTTTGGTCACTAGTTATTTTATGGGATATTGAGACCGGTGAACTCAGTTTACATTTTTCAATATCATATCAAATTATAATCTAATTAAGAAAGTAGAAAAGTAAAGGTTTATTTAAAGAGAATTCTCAAGGCCAGCCTATGTGCTTAATAAATGTTTATCAGTTTTAATACTTTTTGAATCAAAAATTATAAAGAAAAATACTTAGGTTGAGGCAAGTGAAAGTGAATTGTGTTAGTCAATAAACAGTTGATAACTTGACATGTTAAATTCAGTAAAGCTTAAGTTAGTTTCTGTAGCACTGATTAAAAGCTTTATGGTTAAGCTAAAATATTAAATTAATTTACATATACCTCTCAGCATTTTCAAACTTCAGCCATTTGAAACTTCATTTCCAAACTTAATTCAGAAAATATTTATTAAAATTTTATTATTTACTAGGCAGAGAGTTGGACTAAGAGAGATAGATGAGGCATGATTGGAATTCTCAAGGAACTTCCAAATCTGGTAAAGAAGAAAAGTACATAAATAACTCTACTGCAGGATAAAATAGAGTAAATGTCAAAACATAAAATATAAACAAAATACTGAGGAGAAAGTGATAGGTTTTGATTGCAGAAATCAGAGAAACTTGCTTGTGGAATTGAACCTGAGCTTTGAAAGATAAATAAGGTTTCAATAGTTGGGAGTTAAAAGAAAAGAACTCTAAGTTGAAATAATAGCTCAACACATACAGAGTTGTGAAAATATAGTGCATGTTGGGAGAAATGCAAGTAGTTTAACGAGATGGATATGAGACTGGAAACTATAACACCAGGTCAGGGAGGGCATTCAGCATCACACTGAATTGGTAATGCCCTTCAGCCAAAGACCACCAGGGACACATCCGTAGTTAAGCAAATTTCATTACTGCACATTGTAGCGAGAGAGAACACACACCATGAAGAACTGTGGGGTGTCCTAGGAGGATGCTAGGAGGAACCTATCATAGGATTGGGGTTCTGCTTGGGTGGTTGGGGAGGGTTTTAGGAATGGGGGTGTGCTCTAGATTGGATGCTGACAGAAAGGTGGTTTAGCTCAATAAGTCTTATCTATAGGTAGAGGAGGTTAGAATGAAGATAGAGCTGCCATCACTAAAGCACCAGCAGTTGCTCATTTTGGCCAAGAGAAGGGGTGTTTGATGCTTTATGGGTGGCACCATGACATTGATTTTGTCATTGTTTAGGCAAAATTATGAAGTGCCCTTCCTTTGTCTCACTTTATTATGGTCTCCGAGTAACTTTCAACTGACGTGTATGCTGTAAAATTGTTTATGCACAAGAGAATATCCCAGTGCCAGGACCGCTCCTAAATGACAGGAATGCTCTTTTTTTTCTCTTTGTCAAGACCGATAACAGCATTCTGTAGCTAGTAAGAATTATGGATGAGTTGAGAACTAAGAATTATTACCTTCTGACTTCAATTTTCTTTGAAGAGCAGCGAGTGAAATGTGTAGAGAAGCGAGGCTGGGAGACCCACTGCAATAGTTCAGACAAGAAATGAGGAGGCCTGAGCCAGACAGAATGCACAGCAGGACAGCCGGAGTCCAGGAGCACGTGCAAGTGCCTTGGACTCGGAAGTGGGACAGGAAGTGGAAAGGCAAAGTAAAGGGGGTGATGAAACCGCTTCAAAATTTTGCCAGGGCTTAGCACTCCCACATGCTTCACACCTTAAAACTCCCTGTCAGTAGTGGAAGCTGCCAATCATGGGTCGATTTGGGTTAACCTCTCTCCTGTCTCTGAAGGTCATTCAGAGCATTGCTTCTGAAGGAATAGAAACACCTTCCTTTCTAGATTGCCAGCTTCACAGACACAGAACTTGCTTTAGAGAAGCTCTCTGAATTTGGGAAAGCTCTCAAGTTCTCTGAAAGCTGAGTACAAAGAAGGATCATTCCCAAAAAATAGGTGTTCAGGTGAGACCTGTTTTCAGATGTTAACAGGTTTGCCACAGGCATGGTTTTATTTACTATATATCAGTTCATGATTTTGGACCTCTTTGGCGCTTCCAGTCCATGTTCTTTGACATTTTTTTTCTCGTCATGGATGGATGGAGAAGAAGCGACCGCCTGTGAACATGGATGTGGTCATGTATGGCATGGATTAAGGGAGTGATAATGGCTTCCTTAAGCCATACTGTACTTCCTACTTTAGAGTTGAGTCGTATTTGTGTTGGTGTATAAAATAGTAGATCTGTGTAAATGGATAATGATTGCTTGTGGGGAATAGTTATCCAGTTATAAGACATTGGGGTGGAGGGAAAGAATGAGCTCTAAATCCTAACAGGCCAGAGAGGAAGGCTCTGACTTAGAGGTGCTGAAATGCTAATGTGTGTATGAGTCACCTGGAGATCTTGTTAAAATTTAGATTCTGGTTTTGTAGGTTGGATACAGCTGAAATTGTGTGTTTCTAACCAGTTACTGAGTGATTCCAATGCTGCTGAGTGGGGACCCCATTCTGTGGAGCAAGGCTCAGTTTGTCTTTGCACTTGCTTAGTTTGTGAGCTCTGGTTCAATTTCTCCAAAAGTTCTGTATTTTATTTATTTTCTTATTCCCCCATCTTTGTCTAACATATATGATCTCTCCTTGTTCTTTTCTTCCACTTTCACTTCTGCTTTTTTTGCCCAAGATGAATAATCTAAGTAAACTTACTTAATGTTTCTACTTTACTTAAAAAAAACACACCTAGGTTTGAAATTGGACAAGAAAGGTGTAGCATTCAAGGGATATGGATTCATATCTCTTTATTTTATTCTGTTTTCATTATACTTCTCAAATAAGAATGCAAATGTGAGCACCTGAAATGAAACCCTGGGAATACTGGCCCTCCTTGGAGTTCAGCGTCTTCTTTTAATGTGGAAACCATCTGCAATCATGAAGCAGATTCTTGATTATATTTCTACATAGTATCTAGATTATCTTGAATATATTGATTACATTTAGCTGTAGTTTCATTATTCTCCCAGTCAAATGTACCATTGTAGCAAGAGTTTAATTTTCTGCCTCTAAAATGAAATAATGAAATCTATCTATGAAAGAAAGAGAGAGGAGATGGGGGAGTGAGAGAAAAAAGGAAGAACATTTTATCTCTTTTTCTTCTTTTCTGGGAGCACCTCAGCAGCCTGTTTTATAGTCTTAAAGAGTGGCTGTAAAAATGCCTTTTCTTTTTTTGGTAAACTAAATAATATATGAAGATCAGGGATCTTTGCATTAAAGACCATCAGCAGTGGTTCCTTTTGCAAATCAAGTAATAATTATAAAAGTTATTCTATATGATGTGTTACTATTAAAATAGCTTGTGGATATTATATTTTTTACCTCATCAACTCCAGCAGGTATGTAGCTCAGGCTTCATTGTTGTTTGCATTTTTTTTTTTTTAGAAATGAGGCTCAGAACCAAAATGAATTCCCCCAGAGAATCTAGCCGATGAACAGGGCAGTCGGCAATAAACTTCCAGTCTCCCAATAAATTCCTGGCCTGTGTATTCCTCCTCATGAAATGTGGTCACTTCTAACATAGCTAACTGGTAAATTCAGATTTTCCTCCATTTGTTTTTAGAAGTATTTGCCACTGTAATATGATAGTGTAATCTAAAACTGGAAACAAGTTCTGTGATAATATGAGATGCCACCCGTGTGTGTTACATAGAGATATTAAGATCAATCTATGTCTATCTGAGGTTCAGTATTCATATTAGCAATAAAACTTATCATGTGAATTTGTGAATCAATGGGCCATTTGCTTTATCTGGGTAGAAATTTTTCATGCAGCATTTCTCTTGTCTGAGAAACTAGTGGAATTGACTTGCTCCCTCAGGGAGTTACAGGGGCTGCAGAGAAAAAATGAAATATTTTGAGATGAGGAAGTTACAATGTTACTACAGACTACTTTATTTCTTCCTTATAGTTCCCTGTGGGTCTTCATCAATGAACTCACTTGCCAAATATTCTAATGAAAAATAAAAATGAAAATATAGGACTTGCTTCATGCTTTTTTTTTTCTGGGAAGGGCTAGGCAACAACTATGGTTGGCTTAAATGCCAATCTGAGGTTTATTTTTATGTAAAGTTCACTTAATGAATAAAAATTAACATGGATGGCAAATAGCTCTTTTGGCTATCCATACAAGTGTTTCTGAACCAAAGGTGTCTTTCCTGTCACGTCAGACCAAAGGCCCTGATTCTGTAGCAAACGTTTTAGAAACGTTAGTGCCACCGTAGTAATTTGTACCATGGGAAATACTACAAAATGAGCTGTCCACATGGTTTTTGCTCGTCACCAGACACTCATCTCTCTTCCTTCCCCTCAGGAATCTTGAATGGGAAGGTGGCAGGCAATACACACCCAACGCTGTCACATATAGCTCTGGCATCTGAATACATAGGCACTCTGTAATATTGTAAACCATTTTCCCACTTTATTGATAAGAAATCATAGAACAAATCACTTTGAGAGCTAATTTTCATGTCTTTGTGAGCTTGTTTCCTTGCCTCAAGAATTGCATCTCTTCTTTCACAAGAAGCCAGCTTCCCTGGCTGAGAGAACAAGCCATAAGGCACGGCCACACTCCCAAGGAAAGCAATGGGCCTGCTGGCTGTGAGGATAATTGAAGCCATGCTAGATTAGCATTTTGAAAGCTAAATCCCACTGCAGCGTGGAATAGTTTCTAGGCAATTGCCTACTAGTTCAAGGACATTCCTAAAAAGTGAGTTCCATGTGGAAAGCAACTTTAGTGTATTGCTGTAACTTTCAGACACACAAAATGAAAGTGATCAGGCTGCAGTGAACTCTGGTATTACTAATTCTGGATTCCGAGATCTATTTTTGGCCTCCAACTGGGAATGCTACTACTGGAGCTAAGCAAGAGCTGGAGGCCTCAGAGCAGGTG